>CM057340.1:556431579-556511736 GCA_030015575.1 Agapanthus africanus | reverse complement strand
TGGTGGGACATCAGGCTTATGTCTGTTTATAGACTAAAGCAGATATAGCGGAGATAGATCATCTAATTCTGATGTGACAGTCATGGGTTTGACGTCATCAGAATAGGGGATGGATCTGTTGAGAAGATAGTAGGGTGTGATATCCGGGTTTTGGATGACATACACAAAGTAGGAAAGAAACTCCTATACTACAATCGGTTATTCTTTGGTCGTCACACAGTGGTTTCTCCACAAGGAACTTGGACACAATATCAGACATACTGGTTACTAGATCTATGGTTTTGGATCTAGATTTGGGTGGTTTCCCAATCAGGGTACCTTGACAGCATTCTAAGAGTATTTAGAATGGACGACTCCTGGCACGGTAGTGTACCTGCAGGTAATGGAGTCACCCTCTCTAAAGGTGTCTTATAGACTAAAGTAGAGAGGGATGTGCATGATTGGCAGATCACTTGCTTAGGCAATTGAGTCAATCATGAGATGTCAAGTACCACACCAAATGTTGTTCTTGCACTAGATGCAATAAGTTGATATTGATCCAATCCTGGAGGAACAGTCGGAAGCAGTTTTAGAACATAAGTGGCTGTTCTAGGGATATGATAACGAAAAGCCCTATTCGGGAAACAGTTATCATTCCAGGCTTCCAAGGTGACCTGGACGACAAGGAGGTTGTCAGAGTTACAGATTTCCTTCTGACGAGGGGCAGTATTTTGGGACAGGTGATCCAAGGCAATACTGAGGGAGGCATGGTGCAGGATACTGATTAAGTTCAGTTGACGATACAGTCTAAGAAGTTTGGATTTGGAGTTCATTTATGAGCTGAGTCCCATCAGACATCCAGACACTCTAAGACAGGTATTGCTCATTTCGGGAGATGGCATTCTCCGCGAACTTGAGATATAGAGAGATATAGAAAGAAACTTCAGAGCGGATCCACTCACTAAGGCTATTCCTCGAACGCAATAGTTTCGCAAACAGGTTTTGTGCGACTGACTAGTAGAGGAGTTGGGTGTTCGGTATCACACGGGCTGTGAGTATGCGACATCGCAATAATTAGCCTTGAGTGCAAGTGGGAGATTGTTGGAGATAGTGCCCTCAGAGTCAATTATTGGATCACAGGCACGTGATTGCAATGATTGAGGGAGGACCTATCCCGGTAGAACAGTCTTACTCGAGATGATAGTATGCTATCAGGTTTACCTTTATCATCGTGTACTGCTTTAGGTGACATGACATGTCACTATTGCATGTTGATAGAGCCCCTAGGATTCTTGCTTGACCACCAGCAGTATGAGGGCGATCATATAAGTGGGGAGCTGGGGGTCTACAAACGTATCCTTAAAAGGTCCCTAGTCGTGGGAGTTTCGAGACCGGGCATCGATACTCCATTAGTAGACTAGTGTATACAGTCGAGACCCCGACGAGGGGCGGTGGCCGGTCTCACAAGCCACTGGTGTCAGTTGGATCACCTAAGATGTATACAGGTGCTCATTGGGTTATGAGTACACTGGACAGGACTCGCCGGGAACATGCTAGTTGGTCTTATACCTGACGTCAGATAGCAGTTCCCAGGTGGACATGTGTACAGGTTAGTTCATCGACCTGGGGATCGTCATTTGTCTCGTGTGAGTTCCCACTGTGCTTTGATTACTACCCTACCACGGCTCAAAGGAGTCGTGCAAACAGGTTTTAGTTGGGTACAGTCCCGAGCCACATGGAGGCAGTGAGCGGATCTTCGGGGGTTTCGTCTCTCCCGGTATTGGGGGGTGAGGTCGCGCTGTGTCTAGGAGAGCCATTACACGAAGTCCTTGGCCAAGGCAGGAGATTTACTGGTAGGTATTCCAGTAGTATCTCAGTGTGTTCTGGGCTACACTCCGACACGACTTGTACGCTTTTGGGGTCTGACTTTTACCAACCCCCTAGGCCCGCCATGCGATGCTCATAGACGAACGGACGGACTGTACGGATATTGTCACTGACAGGCTCAGTAGGGTGTCAGGATGAGTTCGCTCATCGACGTCCCTTTTAGTCAATAGCTGGTGGCCCGTTACGTATTGGCTTATACCTCTGACGTGCTAGTGGTTAAATCCACAGCCATAGTATTGACGAGTCTTTAGAGTCTACCACACTTTCAGTTACTCAGTTTTCGGGCGAAACGCTGTAGAGGCCGTATGGAGATATGGCAGGGTCCGATCAGATACGTGCGGTATTGCACGGATCAGGATCGGACGGTTTGTACTAGTAGCCGTATAGGTATATGGCAGGGTTCGATCAGATACGTGCGGTATTGCACGGATCAGGATCGAACGGATTTTACTAGCCGGCTTTGGTTTAAGCCGGTCCTAGTTTAGTACAGTGTAGATTTTGTCTTTTTGCATTTGTATCCGGACGGAATACAGATGCGGGTGTGTATGCACAGTATCGGGGTTTTCCTGTAATTTATTACGGGACCAGTTTTCTGGAGTTGCCAGTTTGCATTCCGTTCCGGCCGGTTTCCTTTGTTCTTTCCCGGCCGGACTTTTCCGATGGAGGGGGTAATTTGCAGTTTTGCAAATTACATTTATGGAGGGGGTTTCTTTGCATATTGTTTGATGTGATAGCTTTCATATCTTTTTTACACCATGCTTTTGCTTTTTGAGATTTGATTGAATAGGAAAGGGTATGGAGGAAAGGGTATGGTTGAGGATGTGGTCACCTCCTTCTATCTCCTACACTCACCTTCCTTTGTTAATTCCTCCCACCTTTTTTCCCACATATAGACTTGGCCGGCCACTTGAGTAGATGATGATGGTTCATTTTCTTTTTGGTGAGGGTATGGAAAATTATTGATTCATCTCATTTTTCCATTGCTACAAAAGACCCCAAGTTCATTTCTTATTGATCCCTCCATCTAAAGGCAACTCTAATACCCCAATGAGACATAGACACTACTTCCTACAGCAAATCTTGGACGCGTCGATTCGCCAGCTTCGCGCCCGAGTTGCCTCGGTATTGAGGTGGGAGTCCGTAAAAGCTACAGGCGATGTGGTGCCCTTTCCGACGAGGAGGAGACGGACGGAGATCCCGCGAGGAGATCGGAGTGGAGATGAAGACCGGAGGACTTGGATCGTCGGTATACATCTCTAACCCGTATTCTAGTTAGCTTAGACTTGTTAATGGTTACGATCCGGAGTTTAGTGCGCGGTGGTGCCGGTTTGCAAAGTCCGCAAAATTAAGTTTATCACCGCTTCCGCATTCCGGCGTCGGATTGACGGCCGGGGCGCCGCCGTGCACTTACAGTGGTATCAGAGCCTCGCCATTAACTTAGTCTAGCTTTGTGTAATGTGTTTGCATTTCCGATCGACCAAAATTTCCAAAAACCGTATTTTTTGTTCACAATCAGTTTCTGTTGAAATATTTTGGTCTCGAAAACTTTTTCAGGTTGTAAAATATTGATGTACTGGAAAATATAAGAGCTCTGTAAAAATTCGATGAAGTGACTCCACAGTTGGAGCGCGGAAACCGCCGCGAAAACCCCATTTGTGCGGCCCTTACGCCGCGCACTATTCACATCACTTCACCAATTTTTTACAGAGGCCTTCTGGGCTTAAAATATGGCTTTGGAATATTAAAGTTGGGCCAATTGTTTCTGTGAGTGCTACAGTTTTCTTTGGGGCCCACTTGTTAATTGTTTGATCAATCGGAAATTTTTAAACACATTTTTCACAGTATTTACATTATATCTGCGACCGTGAATGTCACTCGATCGGTAAATCCGGTCTAACTGCTATAGCCCGGTTAGACGGATTTGCGAACGTGACTTTCACGTTGATGTTCTATGTATTTGCTGTGATGTTGCGGATCGGTCGTGGGGATAGCCTGGATGCAATGCTAGTACAGTGTTGTTGTATTATGTACATTTGTTATTGCGGGGCGAGCGTCCGACATGTGGACTGCCGTCACTGCCTGATTGTATTATTCTTTTGGGGCACGACCTGGTTGCGGTCGATGTACCCGGTGTATGTATATTTTACTTTCTGTACTAGGGTTACCCCGCGGAGGGGTGCACGGATAGCCGGGTTCTGGAGGGCAACGGGCCCGCATCTCAGGGGCATTGAGACGGAGGGGCTTCAGTCTGGAATTGGCGGGCTATTCGCCGCACTCGTAGGGGGTACAGGTTGACCCAGGAGGGGTGCCCAAGTTACCGGATTCCGTGAAGTGCTGGGTGGTCCATTCACGGTGCTGAAGGGGGCTGCCTCGCTTCAGGTTTTGGCGGGTGACTTGCCCGCGCCCGTAGGGGTCTAGGATTCTCATTGCACAGGCTATCCACACGACCAGGGGAACGTCGGGTTTCAGTAGTGGCTCTGTGAAACCCGGGGATCCCAGATATCTGTATTGTTTCTGTTATGCTGTTCATTCTCTGTGATGTTGCATTTCTTTCACGCCTTGAGCGAAATATAATATATTGGTATATATATTAGTAGATGTTGTATATGTTTTGCATCCGCGCTAGTCCAGTCCCCGCTCTGTCGTTAGTAAGCTAACCTAACGGGTAATGACGGGACCCAGTAGCGAATGCGGATGGCATATACGTACATCAGTATATTTTCGTTCTTGTGGTGTGATCAATTGATGGGACTGCATTGATTCGGATCAATGCAAGTTAAACAAACCTAATCTGATGTTGTTGGAACACTTTTTCAAAAAGCTGTTATTGCAAGGACGTTCACTTTTGTTTTGCATCGCGGTATTCATTTAGAATATCCTGCTCCTCAGTCGACGAGGCAAGGGCCGAGATCCCTTCACCGGGAGTGACCCCTTGGACAATAAGTTTGCGTCAGGGCATTAACTTCACTATAGCCGATTACTTTTGCTTTGCACCGTGGTATTCAGTTGGAATATCCTGCACCTCATTCTACGGGGAAGAGCCGAGATCCCTTCACCGGGAGTGACCTCTTTAGCAACGGTTTTCGTCACCTATAGTTTCAAAAAGCTATCCGTTCCTTCGACGATATCAAGTTCATTACGTTAAAGGTTTTCGCCAGAAACCATGTCGTAGCCCTCCGTCATTTCAGTTAAATATTCGGTAGTATTCAAGCTATGTATTTTGACCTTACGCCAAGGCATAGTGATTGGTAGCTGCCGGGTATTTATCTGTTGCATAGATAGATGCGTTGGTTTGGGACAGTCGTACTACTATTTTGGCCTACGTCAAGGGTATGTACGGGTGGGTTCAGATTAACCTGGATAATGACGGGCAGAACTTGACATGTGACTTATGATATTTTGACCTCACGCCAAGGTCATAAGAGCATGGGGCAGAAATTACATCGGGAGTTTCAAAAGTACTGAAACTTGCCAGATATGCGCATACCTTCTGGAGTGTGATACCGTGAGCGGATTCCGTCACGTTATCATGCGATGAGAGTTGGATCCCGATTCCCACTGATGAGTTAGTTTACTCCTCGGGTGACCCCGACTAATTCTTCTTTCAGGTTTGGAGGAGAATTTGAGGTACAGTGGGAGGTTTCACAGATTAGATAAATTGGTAACCATTCTGATCTAGGTTAGAGTGCACGCTGAGTGTTTCTTTTCTCTCTCTCTTTGGCAGCGACCATTGACCCGACCCTAAGACTTTGACTCAGTGACCAAGTTGACCGAAGCTTCTTAACACAGGCTTTTGGATTGTCAGAATTGCAGACCTCATTGCCACTCCTACTTTTACCCTTTTCTCCAGGACACCCCGTATTACTGCGAACGTCCACTTCCATTGGACAAAACCATCGTATGGTTAGATACGAACTCGAAGGAATTCGAGGATGGTTTCTGGTTCTGGAGAAAACGGATAGGATTATTCAGTTGTCTTTTCCTTTTACCCCTCTCTCAGGTTACGAGTACTCCTTGGTTTAGGGGTAGTACACCTATTACGCAAATTGGATTGTCTTCTTCCAAACCTTAGGCTGGTGCCGACCGGTAGGGAATGAAGAAAACCAATTAGCATAACGATGGTGTGCAGAAGGTATTAAGTTCAGACAAAGCAAGGGATTAGTAAGAGGGCAAAGTAAATTGCAACAGATATTCACGACCAAACCAAATATTTCGTTACCACTCCCACATCACCTTTGTATTTCTCCAGGACACTCCGTATCACTACGAAGATCCACAGTTTATTTGGATACTCCATCGTATGGTTATATACGAACTCGAATGGAACTTGTTCCAGTTCGGGGATGGATTCTGGTCCAGGAGAAATAGGAATAAAGTACATTCAGGTGTCTTTTATCTTCACCTTCTCTCGCGTTGCGAGTGCTCCTAGGATTAGGACAGTACACCCTTTATGCTTATTGGATAGTCTTCTTCCAAACCATAGGCTGGTGCCGAACGGTAGGGAAGGAAGAAAACCAATTGGCCTAAAGGGGTGTGCGGAAGGTAATGACTAAAGACATATGAAGGGATTTGGAGAGGTGGCAAAGAACTATACGGTTACAGTCGTGAATCTGGAAGAGGCATTACTAGGAATACCAGAATACCCCATCGGAACATTTCAATGTTTCAGTTTCACTGTGTAATGTTAAAGGAAAACTGATTTCCCGATTAGATACTTACTCCAGGGTATGTATTTACCAGGTACGATTCTCACATCTGTATGGTTTTACAGATGATGGGTGGGAGTAAGTTATTGGAAATTGGGTGATCATCCTCATTATATCGGGATTCGTTGTAATCGGTGATATTTGAGGAAATCACCTGGGCTGTTTGCCGGTCGGCAAATATTTGGTTTTGAATATCCACTGTTATGCACTAATTTCAAATTGATATATCTGTACGTCTATTTTTATAGAGTGAGATATACCTTTCTGAAATTATGTCTACCACATTTACCTACATCAGTGGATGGTTAGGTAAGGAGCATTAAACAGCGGTGTAATTCTTCTTAACCATAAGTACAGTTTTCAACCTACGGCACATAGTGAATGAGTTATCAGACTCAAGGGACTTATACAGAGTATTGTATGTTGTCCAGGGTCCATCAGGACAGAGGGGTTGGTCCTCGTACTACATTCAGTTTACTTATGACTTCTCTAGTTTTTAGACAGGTGTTTCGTGGAAACACAGGGTCCGAATTTGGAGAAGTTATTGGTATTTGAATAGAGTGGAGAACCAGGTGTCGCAAGTATCGGGATTCTTCAAAGAGATCGAAGATGTAGATACTTGTGTATGGTATTCAGTTGATAGTAATGATAAAGAGATCTTGCTTCTCTTTCAGGTTACTCATAATTGGAAGTATTCCTAAGTTGAGTAACGCTGGTCGGCCTCCTTCCATTTAGTTGACATGCGCTGGGGACAGCTGCATGATTTGAATCTGGTTCAATTAAATCAGTGCCTCTGGTTCTATATTGGATATAGTACAGTTCATATCTTAACATTGTTAAGGTACGGGGAGTTGTCCGGCTTATGATTAAAACCAGACTCTGGATAACTCAAGGCACGTTTCTGTAATGGCTGTTTGTGGGTTGACCCAGGCTATGACGAGGGTTGACTTTCTACCATCTGGAAGATCAATAGTGATATTGTTCTTAACTCGCCACATTTTAAAAGAAATGGTTATTTTTCAGAAAACAGTAGTGGGAGTATGGTAGAACTGGAAGCGATTCCAGAACCGCAAACGATTACTGGAGATTTGATAAGGAACCTAAAGATTCAATCTGATTTGACATTCCATTGGCTACTCCGCAGAAAAGGTGGGTAACTTCAGGCACCCGAGAGGTACTCCGGTAGCCTCAAGGACGGTGACAGGGAAGTTCTTGTTTACCCACACTTGCCATTGTTGTTGTTCCAGGCTGCGAGACCCGGCAGGAGGATGAGTATAGCGTCGTTCTAAACTAGCTTTAGAAGTGCACGTCTATATGACTCTGCCAGAGGGTTGTCGTAGTCAGTGGGAGCAGCGGAAGCATTGGTGGACATCAGGCTTATGTCTGTTTATAGACTAAAGCAGATATAGCGGAGATAGATCATCTAATTCTGATGTGACAGTCATGGGTTTGACGTCATCAGAATAGGGGATGGATCTGTTGAGAAGATAGTAGGGTGTGATATCCGGGTTTTGGATGACATACACAAAGTAGGAAAAGAAACTCCTATACTACAATCGGTTATTCTTTGGTCGTCACACAGTGGTTTCTCCACAAGGAACTTGGACACAATATCAGACATACTGGTTACTAGATCTATGGTTTTGGATCTAGATTTGGGTGGTTTCCCAATCAGGGTACCTTGACAGCATTCTAAGAGTATTTAGAATGGACGACTCCTGGCACGGTAGTGTACCTGCAGGTAATGGAGTCACCCTCTCTAAAGGTGTCTTATAGACTAAAGTAGAGAGGGATGTGCATGATTGGCAGATCACTTGCTTAGGCAATTGAGTCAATCATGAGATGTCAAGTACCACACCAAATGTTGTTCTTGCACTAGATGCAATAAGTTGATATTGATCCAATCCTGGAGGAACAGTCGGAAGCAGTTTTAGAACATAAGTGGCTGTTCTAGGGATATGATAACGAAAGCCCTATTCGGGAAACAGTTATCATTCCAGGCTTCCAAGGTGACCTGGACGACAAGGAGGTTGTCAGAGTTACAGATTTCCTTCTGACGAGGGGCAGTATTTTGGACAGGTGATCCAAGGCAATACTGAGGGAGGCATGGTGCAGGATACTGATTAAGTTCAGTTGACGATACAGTCTAAGAAGTTTGGATTTGGAGTTCATTTATGAGCTGAGTCCCATCAGACATCCAGACACTCTAAGACAGGTATTGCTCATTTCGGGAGATGGCATTCTCCGCGAACTTGAGATATAGAGAGATATAGAAAGAAACTTCAGAGCGGATCCACTCACTAAGGCTATTCCTCGAACGCAATAGTTTCGCAAACAGGTTTTGTGCGACTGACTAGTAGAGGAGTTGGGTGTTCGGTATCACACGGGCTGTGAGTATGCGACATCGCAATAATTAGCCTTGAGTGCAAGTGGGAGATTGTTGGAGATAGTGCCCTCAGAGTCAATTATTGGATCACAGGCACGTGATTGCAATGATTGAGGGAGGACCTATCCCGGTAGAACAGTCTTACTCGAGATGATAGTATGCTATCAGGTTTACCTTTATCATCGTGTACTGCTTTAGGTGACATGACATGTCACTATTGCATGTTGATAGAGCCCCTAGGATTCTTGCTTGACCACCAGCAGTATGAGGGCGATCATATAAGTGGGAGCTGGGGGTCTACAAACGTATCCTTAAAAGGTCCCTAGTCGTGGGAGTTTCGAGACCGGGCATCGATACTCCATTAGTAGACTAGTGTATACAGTCGAGACCCCGACGAGGGGCGGTGGCCGGTCTCACAAGCCACTGGTGTCAGTTGGATCACCTAAGATGTATACAGGTGCTCATTGGGTTATGAGTACACTGGACAGGACTCGCCGGGAACATGCTAGTTGGTCTTATACCTGACGTCAGATAGCAGTTCCCAGGTGACATGTGTACAGGTTAGTTCATCGACCTGGGGATCGTCATTTGTCTCGTGTGAGTTCCCACTGTGCTTTGATTACTACCCTACCACGGCTCAAAGGAGTCGTGCAAACAGGTTTTAGTTGGGTACAGTCCCGAGCCACATGGAGGCAGTGAGCGGATCTTCGGGGGTTTCGTCTCTCCCGGTATTGGGGGTGAGGTCGCGCTGTGTCTAGGAGAGCCATTACACGAAGTCCTTGGCCAAGGCAGGAGATTTACTGGTAGGTATTCCAGTAGTATCTCAGTGTGTTCTGGGCTACACTCCGACACGACTTGTACCGCTTTTGGGGGTCTGACTTTTACCAACCCCCTAGGCCCGCCATGCGATGCTCATAGACGAACGGACCGGACTGTACGGATATTGTCACTGACAGGCTCAGTAGGGTGTCAGGATGAGTTCGCTCATCGACGTCCCTTTTAGTCAATAGCTGGTGGCCCGTTACGTATTGGCTTATACCTCTGACGTGCTAGTGGTTAAATCCACAGCCATAGTATTGACGAGTCTTTAGAGTCTACCACACTTTCAGTTACTCAGTTTTCGGGCGAAACGCTGTAGAGGCCGTATGGAGATATGGCAGGGTCCGATCAGATACGTGCGGTATTGCACGGATCAGGATCGGACGGTTTGTACTAGTAGCCGTATAGGTATATGGCAGGGTTCGATCAGATACGTGCGGTATTGCACGGATCAGGATCGAACGGATTTTACTAGCCGGCTTTGGTTTAAGCCGGTCCTAGTTTAGTACAGTGTAGATTTTGTCTTTTTGCATTTGTATCCGGACGGAATACAGATGCGGGTGTGTATGCACAGTATCGGGGTTTTCCTGTAATTTATTACGGGACCAGTTTTCTGGAGTTGCCAGTTTGCATTCCGTTCCGGCCGGTTTTCCTTTGTTCTTTCCCGGCCGGACTTTTCCGATGGAGGGGGTAATTTGCAGTTTTGCAAATTACATTTATGGAGGGGGTTTCTTTGCATATTGTTTGATGTGATAGCTTTCATATCTTTTTTACACCATGCTTTTGCTTTTTTGAGATTTGATTGAATAGGAAAGGGTATGGAGGAAAGGGTATGGTTGAGGATGTGGTCACCTCCTTCTATCTCCTACACTCACCTTCCTTTGTTAATTCCTCCCACCTTTTTTCCCACATATAGACTTGGCCGGCCACTTGAGTAGATGATGATGGTTCATTTTCTTTTTGGTGAGGGTATGGAAAATTATTGATTCATCTCATTTTTCCATTGCTACAAAAGACCCCAAGTTCATTTCTTATTGATCCCTCCATCTAAAGGCAACTCTAATACCCCAATGAGACATAGACACTACTTCCTACAGCAAATCTTGGACGCGTCGATTCGCCAGCTTCGCGCCCGAGTTGCCTCGGTATTGAGGTGGGAGTCCGTAAAAGCTACAGGCGATGTGGTGCCCTTTCCGACGAGGAGGAGACGGACGGAGATCCCGCGAGGAGATCGGAGTGGAGATGAAGACCGGAGGACTTGGATCGTCGGTATACATCTCTAACCCGTATTCTAGTTAGCTTAGACTTGTTAATGGTTACGATCCGGAGTTTAGTGCGCGGTGGTGCCGGTTTGCAAAGTCCGCAAAATTTAAGTTTATCACCGCTTCCGCATTCCGGCGTCGGATTGACGGCCGGGGCGCCGCCGTGCACTTACAGGGTTCCAGGGTGATAAAGACGACTGAATGTCAGTCGCAGGCATTGTCTTTACCCTCAGTAAAGGGACGGTATGTTGGAAGAGTTCCAAGCTAGATACCGTGGCATACTAGACGATAAAGGCTGGATACATCGCTATTTGAGATGCTACCAAAGAGGCAGTCTGGATGTATATTGGTTCATGAGATGAATTTTGTTCCTCCCATTGTGTGACAATGGAGTTGTGGCTTATGCCAAGGAACGTCCGTCCCATCAGTGATCCAGACATATTCTAAGGCAGTATCACCTGATCATGGAGATGGTTGATCTCCAGGGTGATCGAGGTTAGGAGAGTAGACTCAGAGGACAACACAGCGGATCCACTCACAAAGGCATGTTCCCAGAGAGAGATTTTTATGGGATGGTTGAGTATGAGATACTACAACCACTGCTATCAGATGGCCCTAGTGCAAGTGGGAGATTGTTAGTTATATGTATGCCCTAGAGGCCATTACTGTACATTGGATGTATATTGTAGTGGATGCTGGGACATATATAGGGAGGACTTTCTTGCTCGACATGATAGTATGCTATCTGGTTGAACTTTACCTTAACGTTTATACTGGGTGTCTCTCTGTTACATGTTGGTAAAGCCCCTAGGGTGTGTACTTGACTACCTGGACTATGATGCGGATCATACTAGTGGGGACAGGGTAGTCCATAAGTACATCCTTCAAGGTCCCTAGTCGTGGGTATATCGAGACGGGGCATCGATATACCAGAGTAGACTAATGTATACCTTCTCGACCCATACAGATGGGCGATGGATGATCCCATATCCATTGGTGTTTGACATCAGAGATGATATACGGGTGCTCAGTGGAGACTGGGTACACTGGACGGACTCGCCGAGAACTCCCAGATGGTATTATACCTTACGTCAGATGGCAGTTCTATGGTGACACTGGTACAGAGTAGTCTGTTGACCCGAGATCGTCATAGAGTCTTGTGTGGTTCCCACTGTTCTTTGATTTCTACCTTACCACGTCCAAGAGGGCGTGCAAAACGGTGGTTTTTAGGTACAGTCCCGAATCACATGGAGGCAATGGGAGGGGATTCGTCTCTCCCGGTATAGGGGGTTGATGTTGCACTGTGTTCGATTGGTTATAACCGGAAATCCTTGGCCAGGGTTGCTGAGAATTACTGGTAAGTGTTACCTGTAGTTTCTCGAACTGTTATAGACCTTATATCGACACGACTTATCAAGCTATTGGGGTCTGACGTTTACCACCCCTAGGCGAGATATGCGACATATCAGACGAACAGACCGGACTGTATGGTAAGTGTTACTGGTTGGATTCACAGGAGCGTGAGCGGGCTTGCTCGTCGATCTTCTGATCGCTCAATACCCGGGTGGCTGTTACGTTTAGCAGACCGCTTGCTGCTTATGGGTGTTTGATATGATCATCACCTGCTGCCGGCGTATTGACGAGTATTTAGAGTCCTACACAGAGGTTTCCTGGCTCAAGCGAAACGAAATAGGAGCGCATATGAGATATGTGCGGGACCGAGAATAATGCGTGTATGTGATACCGTATTTCATTCTCGCGATGAATGTATCGAATGGTTGTATGCGATATAACCTAGTTATCGAATCAAGGATTGATTCGATAAGCCGATACATTGGATACTAGTCGGTTATGTGCGATATGACCGGATCATTGAATCAAGTGTTGATTTGATGATTTAATACATAATTATATATTTGATATATTACTTTGCGTTAACTAGTATTGGTTCACTTTAAATGGATTTTCTCACTCGAAGTTCATAAGTTGTATATGTGATATACTTTTGTGCACTTGATGATACATGCTTACTTGAGTTTGTGTAAAGATTAAACCATGGTTATTTAAATGGTTAGGGTTTTGTTTTTCATTTTCTTATTCATTTATTTATTTGTTTATTCATTTTGGAAAATGATAAGCATAAAGAGAAAATGGTGGCTAACTTTGTTTGTTGTTGAAGCTTCTTGAAACTTTGACTTAGTGACCATTTTGTCTCATGCTTAACCCTAACCATTCCACTTAACCCTAGTCTATTCTCTACACTTGACTATGGTTGGATTATGATAAGTATTCTCATTATTTTCTTTTTGAAAAAGAACTTATCATAATATCTTCATCTTCTTCTTCTTCCTCTTGAAGAAGAAACCTTCCTCCATCAATGGCAACTCTTGAAAATGAGTGAGAAATCCAATTCTAAAGTGAACCCACTTCCTATTTCTTCATCCTCTACCTCTTGCCAAGTAGTAGAGTGTGTTTTCTTCACAAGTTTCATGACTTGGTGAAGTGGGAGCTTGATCTTGTGATGCCTCGACGTAGATCATCTTCGGCACGAAGCCGACGACCTTGCCCGCCCATTTCTCCGATGAAGCCGACGCTAGAGCCCGGGTTTCCATTTGGACAGCGAGGAGACTTCATTGTGGAGCTATGGAGGTGGAGGACCGGATCTACAAAGGTTGTATTTCCGTTCTCTTAGTAAAGTAGTTTACTAGTTCTAGTTTCGCCTAGACATCTAGTTAACGATCCGTAGTCTAGGGTTTCTCGGCACCCATAAAATTTTGAAATTGGCATGGTTGATGCCTTGTGAGACCTCATTAGCGTGCCTAGGAACCCTACATAATTAACCCCCGGGTGAAGCCAAGCGAAACATGAGTGCAATATGCAATACGGTGGCGGAATTTATGGTCAAAATGTGAGCAGTGCATCGAGGAAGCGCCTGCGGTGGGAATGTTCGTGGGCACTCTTGACACTCAAGCAACCATCTCCCAATTTATGATGTTTTTCAAGCCGACTACTTTCCAGGCCTTGATTGACAAGCTGGCCCAAATGGACCAAATGGGTCATAGACCATCTTCCTCGAAAACAGATCCTCGAAACGAAAAGAGAAAGGGGAAAGCGACCTTCGTCGCCAATGCTCAACAGTAACCCAGTGGTCCAAGACCAGTTGATCGCCAAAATAATAGAGCACGATCTCTTGGAGATAAAATAAGACGCCCTTACTCGTTCCCTCAGGACAAGACGAAAAGATTATTTGAGCTAGCACTGCGCAACAGGCTCATCACTCTGCTGGAGCCAAGACGCCCAACGCAACCAGGTGAAATTAACAATCCTAACTACTTCCCTTATCACCGAATTTTGGGTCATCCGATCGAAGATTGTTACATCTTCAAAAGCTGGATAGAAGATCAGTACCAACAGGGCAAGTTCGTATTATCCAAAAACTGGAAGGTGAACCCGCCCCAGCCGCACGCTCTCAAAAAGGCGGACACACCGAGGGCATCATGCTCTTTTATAGAGGAAGCTCCATGGGAGGTCGTTCTTTCAGCCAAGACTAAAAGAATGTTGAGGGATCTCCAAACATGCTCGGCAATCAGGTAGAAAAATCCAGTGGAACCCGAAGTCATCGATGGAATGCTGAAGCCGTGCCCAACTCCAAAGATTAGCAATGATAGTCAAAGCGCTCACACCCAGCCGTCAAAGTCGTCGAAGAAGAAGAAGAAATCCAAGAAGCCCGTGAAGCTTGGTGACCAACGCACAGACCTGCAAAAGCAGATTGACGCGCTAGAAGAATATAATCAGAAGGCGCAGACCCCAATCACACTCCAAGAATTTCTCAGCCATGTTCTTGAGGACGGAAATGATGACAATGGAGAAGACTCGTCGGATGAGCCTGAAGATTATGTGGCAAGCTGCCAAGTGATCTCTCACTTGTCAATAGACGATGAAGAACTCCTTACACAAAGAAACTGGGGGCAGATCCTGAGCCGGAACTTCTAGGACCATCAGACGAAATGATTGATGCATTCCTGAACGAAGCCCATCTTAAAAGCAAAGCTGATCAAGAGCGTGAGATGGCCATATTTGAAAAGGTCAAACGCCGGCGACTGGACGAAAGGGTTGAAACACTCCTACCAGATCAAAGTACATCTGCCGCAAATAAAAGTAGGATCAAGACAAGGAAACAATTCGCTAGAGCCCTATCAAAGCGAATGAAGTTTCCCTCTTTCAGAAGAAATTCTCCTGGTGATATTCATATTGATGAAGCGGACGCACATCCTTACTTCTGCTTATACCATCAGAAGATTACACATCCTACCGAAAAGTGCGTGGCCTTTAAAAACTGGTGGCAGGGGTATGTTGCCCACCGACAACATTTCAAGCAGATGAAACGCAAAACTCGCCGGGAGCAAAGAAATACGACCGAAGGGCATATGAAAACTACCGGCAACTGTCATATGGTTGACGCTGGGGGATCATAAGTTCTCATATTCGGGAGCGATTCTGATGAAGAAATTTTCGGATATAGTGCCCTCAAAGTCAATTATTGGATCGCAGGTACGTGATTGCAATGATTGAGGCAGGACATATACTGATATGACAGTCTTTCTCGAGAGGATAGTATGCTATCTGGTTTGTCTTTATCATCGTATACATGCTTTAGTTCACTATTGCATGTTGATAGAGCCAATAGGATTCTGATTGACAGCCAGCAGTATGATGGCGATCATATACGTGGGAGTTGGGGTCTATAAGCACATCCTTAAAGTGTCCCTAGCCATGGGAGTTTCGAGACAGGGCATCGATACTCCAGAGTAGACTGGTGTATACAGTCGAGACCCCGACGAAGGGCGGTGGCTGGTCTCACAAGCCATTGGTGTCAGTTGGTTCACCTAAGATGTATACAGGTGCTCATTGGGTTATGAGTACACCGGACAGGACTCGCCGGAAACATGCTAGTTGGTATTATACATATCGTCAGATAGCAGTTCCCAGGTGACATGTGTACAGGTTAGTTTGTCGACCTGAGATCGTCATTTGTCTCATATGAGTTCCCACTGTGCTTAGATTACTACCCTACCACGCTCAAAGGAGACGTGCAAATAGGTTTTAGTTGGGTACAGTCCCGAGCCACATGGAGGCAGTGAGCGGATCGTCAGGGATTCGTCTCTCCCGGTATTGGGGGTTGATGTCACACAGTGCACGGGTGGCCATCACTAGAAATCCTCGGCCGAGGTAGTGGAGAATTACTAATTTGGATCAGTAGTTTCTCAGGTGGTGATGGGCTTCATACCGACATGAATTATCGCGTTATTAGGGGTCTGACTTTATCCACCCCCTAGGCTCGATATGCGATACTCTTAGATGAACGGACCGGACTGTACGGATATTGTCACTGTCAGGCTCAGTAGGGTTTCTGGATGAGTTCGCTCGTCAGCTTCCCTTCCAATCAATACATAAGCAACCATTACGTACAGCTTGTACCTCTGACGTGCTAGTGGTTATACCAAGTGCCAGTATATTGATGAGTCATTAGAGTCCCCCATGGACAGTTTCTCAAGTTCGGGCGAAACGTTGTAGAGGCCGTATGGTTTTATGGCAGGGTTCGGAAAATGCACGTGCGTTTACGCACGTGTCATATTTCGGACAGATAATACTGGTGGGCTTTGGTTTAATCCGGATCCGAGTATTATACTGCGTAGATATAATATCTTTGTCTCAGTTGTATTTGTATTCGGTCGTAATACAAATGCGGGTATGTTTATACTGTTACGGGGTTATCCTGAAATTCGTTTCAGGATCGCTTTTAAAAGTTGCCAGTTTCCAGTTTTCTATCGGCCATATTAAACATTCGGTTTAATACGGATTTATCTTTTCTTGAGATGAGTCATGAGTGTGTGGAAGTTTCTAGAAGCTTCTAGATGGTGACTAGGATGGTGAGGTGGCTTTGTGCATTAATTGTTTACTTATGCAAGGTGTATATGTGACTCATTAGTTGATTAATGTTATGGTCACCCTCCTAGCTCCTACACTCACCTCCCCCCTCATTTTAAGTGGCCGGCCCCCTCTTGTTAGAAGGATGGTTGTTCATTTTGGAAAAAAAGATTAGGGTTTTGCTTCATGAAAATTAAGATTGCTCATTTCTCGTTTTCACCCGATCCAAAAGGAAACTTCATTAACCGTTCGTCCATGTCTTTGGACGAATTGAGACAAAGTGTTCTACTCATTCTCTACATCAATCTTGGTCATCTCTTTTAGCAAACTTGATGATCGAGTTGCCTCGGTTCAGAAGCGGGAGCCCGTTTAAAGATCCGTCGACGTGGTGCTACCTGGACGAGGAGACTGGAGATTCAGGAGATCGGAGCAGCCTCAAAAAAGTGTGGGATGATGGTTGAAGACCGAAAAACTCGAATCGTTCGATATAACATTTCTACCCACTTTGTAGTTTGTTAGTTTAGTTTTAATGGCAGATCCGGGTAATAGTACACGATAGCGCCAGTTTGTAAAAAAATTTTGTTCCGCATTTGGCGTCTGTTAGACGGCCGGGGTGCTACCGTGGACTTACAGTGGTATCAGAGCCTCACCATTAAGCTTTACTAACTTGTGCTAACACTTCTAAAACATTGATCGAATGGATTTTCAAAAAAAACAATTTTTCTGTTCAATGTTTCTGTCGATTTTTAAAAGGGTCTAAAAATTATTTTGCATATCACAGAAAATTGAGCAGGGTTTTTGAAGAATTCTGGTGAAATTCGAGCACGTGTTCCCACAGAACCACCGTGGGTCCGCGGTCAAAACTAAGGTATGACCGCGGAACCATGGCCATTTTGTGGGAACAGTGCTCCAATGTTTTCCAGAGAGCTTCACATGGGAAATTGTGGTTTTTGGTATATTTCTTTTGGGCCCATATTTTGTTACTGTACAGCAGATGTTTGTGGAGCCCACTTCGGGAAGTTTTGTCGATCTAAATTTTAAACTTGTTAGTATGCAGTATTTATATTATATCTCCGACCGTGAATGTCATTCGAGCGGTAAATTGCGTCTAATTGCTATAGTTCTTTTAGACGGATTTGCGAACGTGACATTTACGTTGATGTTCTGTGTTGTGCTGTGATGTTGCGGATATGTCGTGGTGGATAGTAGTTTGCAATGGTAGTGTTTTTTTGAATTTATATGTACATTTGATATTGTGGGGCGAGCGTCCAACATGTGGATTGTCGTCACTGCCTGTTTGTATAATATTCTTTTGGGGCACGGTCGGGCTGAGGTCGATGTACCCGTTGTATATTTTTTCTTTTATGTACTAGGATTACCCCGCGACGGAGTGCACGGATAGCCGGGTTCTGGAGGGCAACGGGTCCGTATCTCATGGCTTTGAGAGGTAGAGGGGCCTCGCTCTAGAATTGGCAGACTATTCTCCGCACTCGTAGGGGTACAGGTTGACCCAAGAAGGGGTGCTTAATTTATCGGATTCCGTGAAGTGACGGGTGGTCCATTCACTGTGCTGTAGGGGGCTTCTTTACTTCAGGTTTTGGCGGGTAACTTGCCGCACCCATAGGGGTCTAGGTTTCATTGCACAGGCTATCCATACGACCAGGGGAACGTCGGGTTTCAGTAGCGGCTCTGTGAAACCCGAGGATCCCAGATTGTCTGTATTGTTCTGTAATGCTTATTACTGTTCTGTAATGTTGTATATTATCATGCCTGGAGCGATTATTGTATATTGGTATATATACTATTAGATGTTGTATATGTTTTACACCCACGCTAGTCCAGTCCCCGCTCTGTCGTTAGTTAAGTAACCTAACGGGTGATGACGGGACCCAGTGGCGAATGCGGATGGCATATGCGTACATTATATTTTCGTTCTTTTCTGGTGTGATTGATTGATGGGACTGCGTTGATTCTTATCAATGCAAGAAAAACAAACCTATATTTGATGTTGTTGGAACAGTTTTAAAAATTGTTATTACAAAGACGTTTCCTTTTGTTTTGCATAGTGATATTCGGTTGGAATATCCTGCACCTCATTCGACGAGGCAAGGGCTGATATCCCTTCACCGGGAGAGACCCCCTGGGCAGAAGATTGCATCATGGTAATAACTTCATTATAGTCGATTACAAGTTGCTTTGCATCGCGGTATTCAGTTGGAATATCCTGTACCTCATTCCACGAGGAAAGAGCCGAGATCCCTTCACCGGGAGTGACCACTTTAGCAAAGGTTTTCGCCACTATATTTTTATAAAAAGCTATCAGGTTCCTTCAACAAGATCAAGTTCATTACGTTAAAGGTTTTTCGCCAAAACCACCCGTAGCCCTCCGTCATGTCTTATGGATGGTCAGTAGTATTCAAGCTATGTTTGTTGGCTTTCGTCAAGGCATAGTGTTTGGTAGCTGCTGGGTATTCATTTGTTGCATAGATAGATGTGTTGGTTTGGGACAGTCGTATTACCTTGTTGGCTTTCATCAAGGGTATATACGGGTGGGTTCATATTAACCTGGATAATGACGGGTAGAACTTGACATGTGACTTATGATTTGTTGGCTTTCGTCAAGGTCATAAGAGTATGGGGCAAAATCACATCGGGAGTTTCAAACATAAGAAAACTTGTCAGGCATGTGCATACCTTCTGGAGTGTAATAACTTAAGTGGCTTCCATCAAGTTATCATGCGATGATAGTTAGATCCCGATTCTCACTGATGAGTTGGTTTACTCTTCGGATGATCCCGACTAATTCCTTTTTGAGGTTTGGAGGAGAATTTGAGATTACGGTGGGAGGTTTCCTGATTACATAAACTGATAACCATTCTGATCTAGGTTAGAGTGCACGCAGAGTGTTTCTTTTCTCTCTCTTTCTTTGGAAGCGACCTATGATCGACCCTAGACTATGACTCAGTGACCAAGTTGACCGAGCCTTCTTAAAATACTGGCTTTTGGATTGTCTAAAGTTGCATAAGTCATTACCGCTCCTTCTTTTACCCTTTGTATTTCTCAGAACACCCCGTATTACTACGGACATCCACTTCCATTGGATAGATCCATCATATGGTTATATACGAACTCGATGGGACTTCTTCGAGGATGGATCCAGGTTCACGAGAAATAGAATTGGTTTATTCAGTTGTCATTTATTATCACATTCTCTCAAGTTGCGAGGGCTCCTTGGTTTAGGAGAGTACACCTATTACGCTTATTGGATGGTCTTATTCCAAACCATAGGCAGGTGCCGAAAGGTAGGGAATGAAGAAAACCAGTTAGCCTAAGTAGGGTGTACAGAAGGTAATAACTAAAGACAAATAAAGGGATTAGAAAGAGGGCAAAGTAAATTGCAACTGTTATCATTCACGACCAAACCGCATAGTTCACCGTCTCTCCTATTTCACCTTTCCATTTTTCCCTAGTTCGGGAGAAATAGAATAAGGTATTATTCAGTTGTCTTTTATCATCACCTTCTCTCAAGTTGCGAGTACTCCTTGGAGGGTACACCTATTATGCTTACTGGATAGTCTTCTTCCAAACTATAGGCTGGTGCCGAACGGTGGGGAAGGAAGAAAACCATTTAGCCTAACGATGGTGTACAGAAGGTAACGACTAAAGACAAATAAAGGGATTTGGAGAGATACCAAAGAGATATACGGTTATAGTCATGAATTGGATTATGGAAGAGGGATTGCTAAGAATACCAGGATACCCCTACGAAACATTTTCATGTTTCAGTGCATTGTTAAAGGAAAACTGATTTCCCGATTAGATACTTACTCCAGGGTATGTATTTACCAGGTAAGATTCTCACATCTGTATGTTTTTACAGATGATGAGTGGGAGTAAGTTATTGGGAATTAGGTGATCATCCTCATTATATCGGAATTCGTTGTAATTGGTGATATTTGAGGAAATCGCCTGGGTACAGTTTTCAACCTACGACGCACAGATTTTGAGTTATTCAACTCAGCGAACTTATACAGAGTATTGTACGTTGTCCAGTGTCCATCAGGACAAAAGGGTTGGTCCTCGTACTCCGTTCTGTTTACTTGTAACTTCTCTAGTTTTTAGACAAGTATTTCGTTGAAATACAATGTCTGAGTTTTGAGAAGTTATGAGTATAGGAATAAAGTAGAGAACCAGGTGTCGCAAGTATCGGAATTCTTCAAAGAGATTGAAGATGTAGATTCTTGTGATAGGTATTCAGATAATAGTAATGGTTTTGAGAAACTTGTTTCTCTTTCAGGTTACTCATAATTGGATTCCTTCCTAAGTTGAGTAATGCTGATTATCCTCTCTCCATTAAGTTGATATGCACTAGAGACAGTTGCATGATTAGAATCTGGTTCCAATTAAATAAGTGCCAAGGTTTCTATATTGAATATAGAATGGTTCATATCTTAACGATGTTAAGGTACGGTAAGTTGTCCAGCTTATGCTTAAAACCAGACACTGGATAACTCAAGGCACGTTTCTGTAATGGCAGTCTGTGGGTTGACCCTGGCTTTGACGAGAATTGATTTTCTACCATCTGGAAGATCAATAGTGATATTGTTCTAGACTCGCCACAGTTTTAGTAAAATGGATTTTTTCAGAAAAATAGTGGGAGTATGGTAGAACTGGAAGTGATTCCAGAACCGCAAACGATTACGGAAAATTTAATAGGACCTATATATTCAATCAGGTTTGACATTCTAATAGCCACTCCGCAGATTTGGTGGGTAACCTCAGACACCCGAGAGGTACTCCGGTAGCCTCAAAGACGGTGACAGGGAGGTTCTTGTTTACCCAGACTTGACACTACTGTTGTTCCAGACTATAAGACCCGGTAGGAGGATATGTATAGCGTCGTTCTAAACAAGTTTTAGAAGGACACGTATATATTATTCTGCCAGAGGGTTGTTGTGGTCAGTACGAGCAGCGGAAGCATAGTGGACAAGTAGCATATGTCTATTTATAGGCTTGAGTAAGTATAGAGGAGATAAGATCATCTAATTTTGATGTAACAGTCATGGCTTTGACTTCATCAGAATAGGGGATGGATCTGTTAAGAAGGTAGTAGGGTGTGATGTTCTGGTATTTGGATGACATACACAGAGTAGAAAGTAAAATTCTGTTAGTTATATGTATGCCCTAGAGGCCATTACTATACATAGGATGTATATTGTAGTGGATGCTTGGACATATATAGGGAGGACTTTCTTGCTCGACATGATAGTATGCTATCTGGTTGATCTTTACCTTAACGTGTATACTGATTGTCTCTCTGTTACATGTTGGTAAAGCCCTTAGGATGTGTACTTGACTACCTGGACTATGATGCGGATCATACAAGTGAGGACAAGGTAGTCCATAAGTACATCCTTCAAAGTCCCTAGTCGTGGGTGTATTGAGACGGGGCATCGATATACCAGAGTAGACTAGCGTATACCTTCTCGACCCATACAGATGGGTGATTGATGATCCCATATCCATTGGTGTTTGACATCAGAGATGATATACGGGTGCTCAGTGGAGACTGGGTACACTGGACGGACTCGCCGAGAACTCCCAGATGGTATTATACCTTACGTCAGATGGCAGTTCTCTGGTGACACTGGTACAGAGTAGTCTGTTGACCCGAGATCGTCATAGAGTCTTGTGTAGTTCCCACTGTGCTTTGATTTCCATCTTACCACGTCCAAGAGGGCGTGCAAAACGGTGGTTTTTGGGTACAGTCCCGAGTCACATGGAGGCAATGAGCGATAGGAGGGGATTCGTCTCTCCCGGTATATGGAGTTGATGTTGCGCGGTGTTCGATTGGCTATAACTGGAAATCCCTGGCCAGGGTTGCTGAGATTTACTGGTAAGTGTTACCAGTAGTTTCTCGAACTGTTATAGACCTCATATCGACACGACTTATCGAGCTATTGGGGTCTGACGTTTACCACCCCTAGGCGAGATATGCGACATATCAGACGATCAGACCGGACTGTACGGTAAGTGTTACTGGTTGGATTCACAGGAGTGTGAGCTGGCTTGCTCGTCGATCTTCTCATCGCTCAATACCCGGGTGGCCGTTACGTTTAGCAGACCGCTTGCGGCTTGTGGGTGATTGATATGATCATCATCTGCTGCCGGCGTATTGACGAGTCTTTAGAGTCCTACACAGAGGTTTCCTGGCTCAAGCGAAACAAAATAGGAGCACATATGAGATATGTGCGGGACCGAGAATAATACCAGTATGTGATACTGTATTCGATTCTCGCGATTTGTGACATTGATCGGTTATATGCAATATAGCCGGGATATCGGATCAAGTGTTGATTCGATAAGATGTTACTGTTGATATTAGTCGGTTATATGCGATATGATCGGATCATTAAATCAAGCGTTGATTTAATGATTTAATGCATAATTATATATTTGATATATTACTTTGCATTAACTAGTATTGGTTCACTTTAAATGGATTTTCTCGCTCGGATGTGCACATTGTATATGTGATATACTTTTTGTGCACTTGATTGTATCATGTTTGATGATACATGCTCTCTAGGGTTTGTGTAAAGATAAAACCATGGTTGTGTAATGGTTAGGGTTTTATTTTTCATTTATTTATTTATTTCATTTATTTTATTTTGGAAAAGAAATGGCAAAAGAAAAGAAAATGGTTGCTAGTTTTGTTTTACATTGAAAGTTCATGAAGCTTTGACTAAGTGACCATTTTGTCTTCATGCTTAACCCTAACCATTCCATTTAACCATGATTTATTCTCTACACTTGACCATGGTTGCCACATGATAAGTATTCATTTTATTATTCATTTTGGAATACTTATCATAACATTTTCTTCTTCTTCTTCTTCATCTTCAACATGAAGAAACCTTGGACCATCAATGGTGATTGATGAAAAAGAGTGAGAAATCCAATTCTAAAGTCTACCCACTTCCTATTTCTTCATCCTCTACCTCTTGCCAAGTAGTAGAGTGTGTTTCCTTCACAAGTTTCATGACTTGGTGAAGTTGGAGCTTGATCTAGTGATGCCTCGATGTAGATCATCTTCGGCATTGTCGTCGATGACCTAGCCCGCTTTTTCTCCGATGAAGCCGACGCTAGAGCCCAAGATCCGATTTGTACAGCGAGGGGACATCATCGCGGAGCCATGGAGGTAGAGAACCAGATCTACAAAGGTTGTATTTCCGTTTACCATTTAGTTAAGTTGTTAACTAGTTTTTGTTATCGCCTAAACTTCTAGCCAACGATCCGTAGTCGGGTTTCTCGGCACCGTAATTTTTGAAATTGGCATGGTTGATGCCTTGTGAGACCTCTTGAGGGTGCCTAGGAACCCTACAAATTCCTATACTACGATCGGTTGTATTTTGGTCATCACACAGTTTTTTATCCACAAAGGACATGGATATAATATCAGACATTCTGGTTATTAAATCTATGGTTTTAGATCTAGAATTGGGTAGTTTCCCAATATGGGTACTTTGACAGTATTCTAATGGTATTTTAGAATAGATGACTCCTAGGATGGTGGTGTACCTGCAGTTGATGGAGTCACCCTCTCTAAAGGTGTTTTACAGACTAAAGGAGAGAGGGATGCGCATGATTGGCAGATCATTTGCTTAGGCAATTGAGTCAATCATGAGATGTCAAGTACCACACCAGATGTTGTTTTTGCACTAGATGAGATAAGTTTATATTAATCCAATCCTGGAGAAACATTAGGAAGCAGTTTTAGAACATGAATGGATGTTCTATGGATTTGATGACGGCAGCCTCTTTCGGGAGACGGTTATCATTCCAGGCTTCAAAGGTGACATGGATGACAGAGTCATTGTCAGAGTTATAGTTTTCCCTCTGACAAGGGACAGTATTATAGACAGGTGGTCCAAGAAGATACTGTGGGAGGCATGGTGCTGGATACTGATTAGGTTCAGTGATCACTACAGTCTAAGAAGTTTGGATTTGAAGTTCATTTATGAATTAGGTCCCATCAGATATCCAGACATATTCTAAGACAGGTATTACTCGATTCGGGAGATGGCTTTCTCCGCGAACTTGAGATTAAGAGAGACATAGAAAAAAACATCAGGGCGGATCCACTCATTGAGTCTATGAGTATGCGACATCGCAATAATAGCCTTAAGTGCAAGTGGGAGATTGTTGGATATAGTGCCCTCAAAGTCAATTATTGGATTGCAGGTACGTGATTGCAATGATTGAGGCAGGACCTATACCGATATGACAGTCTTTCTCAAGATGATAGTATGCTATCTGGTTTGTCTTTATTATCGTATACATGCTTTAGTTCACTATTGCATGTTGATAGAGCCCATAGGATTCTGCTTGACAGCCAGCAGTATGATGGCGATCATATACGTGGGAGCTGGGGTCTATAAGCACATCCTTAAAGTGTCCCTAGCCATGGGAGTTTCGAGACAGGGCATCGATACTCCAGAGTAGACTAGTGTATACAGTCAAGACCCCGATGAGGGGCGGTGGCCGGTCTCACAAGCCATTGGTGTCAGTTGGTTCACCTAAGATGTATACAGGTGCTCATTGGGTTATGAGTACACCGGACAGGACTCGCCGGGAACATGCTAGTTGGTATTATATATATCGTCAGATAGCAGATCACAGGTGACATGTGTACAGGTTAGTTTGTCGACCTGAGATCGTCATTTGTCTCGTGTGAGTTCCCACTGTGCTTAGATTACTACCCTACCATGCTCAAAGGAGACGTGCAAACAGGTTTTAGTTGGGTATAGTCTCGAGCCACATGGAGGCAGTGAGCGGATCGTCGGGGATTCGTCTCTCCCGGTATTGGGGTTTGATGTCACACAGTGCACGGGTGGCCATCACTAGAAATCCTCGGCCGAGGTAGTGGAGAATTACTGATTTGGATCGGTAGTTTCTCAGGTGGTAATGGGCTTCATACCGACACGAATTATCGCGTTATTAGGGGTCTGACTTTATCCACCTCCCTAGACTCGATATACGATACTCTTAGACGAACGGACCGGACTGTACGGATATTGTCACTGTCAGGCTCAGTAGGGTTTCTGGATGAGTTCGCTTGTCATCTTCCCTTCCAATCAATACATAAGCAACCGTTACGTACAGCTTGTACCTCTGACGTGCTAGTGGTTATACCCAGTGCCAGTGTATTGATGAGTCATTAGAGTCCCCCACAGATAGTTTTCCAAGTTCGGGCGAAACGTTGTAGAGGCCGTATGGTTTTATGCCATGGTTCGAAAAATGCACGTGCGTTTACGCATGTGTCATATTTCGGACAGATAATACTGGTGGGCTTTGGTTTAAGCCAGATCCGAGTATTATACTGTGTAGATATAATATCTTTGTCTCAGTTGCATTTGTATTCGGTCGTAATACAAATACGGGTATGTTTATAATGTTACGGGGTTATCCTGCAATTCGTTTCAGGATCGCTTTTGGAAGTTTCCAGTTTCCAGTATTCTATCGGCCGTATTAAACTTTCGGTTTAATACGGATTTGTCTTTTCTTGAGGTGGGTCATGAGTGTGTGGAAGTTTCTAGAAGCTTCTAGATGGTGACTAGGATAGTGAGGTGGCTTTGTACATTAATTGTTCATTTAATGATATAATGATGTGTTTATATGATTCATTGTATGCATTGATTACTTATGCAAGGTGTATATATGACTCAGTAGTTGATTAATGTTATGGTCACCCTCCTAGCTCCTACACTCACCTCCCCCCTCATTTTAAGTGGTCGGCCCCCTCTTGTTAGAAGGATAGTTGATCATTTTGGAAAAAAAAGATTAGGGTTTTGCTTCATGAAAATTAAGATTGCTCATTTCTCATTTTCACCCTATCCAAAAGGCAACTTCATTAACCGTTCGTCCATGGCTTTGGACGAAATGAGACAAAGTGTTCTACTCATTCTCTACATCAATCTTGGTCATCTCTTTTAGCAAACTTGATGATCGAGTTGCCTCGGTTCAGAGGCAGGAGCTCGTTTAAAAATCCGTCGACGTGGTGCCACCTGGACGAGGAGACTGGAGATTCAGGAGATCGGAGCAGCCGCAACAAAGCGTGGGATGATGGTTGAAGACCAAAGGATTCGGATCATTTGGTATAACATTTCTACCCACTATATAGTTTGTTAGTTTAGCTTTAATAGCAGATCCGGGTAATAGTACACGATAGCGCCAGTTTGTAAAAAGTTTTTGTTCCACATTTGGCGTCTGTTAGACGGTCGGGGCGCTACCGTGGACTTACAGAAATAGCCCTTAGCCCTCTCTTCAAAAAACCCACCTCCGAGACGGAAGAAATGAAGACCTGTAAGAACATTCAGTTGCACAATCGTACGCTTCCAGAGAAGAATCTTGGACCTGCTAACAGTGGATCGAATAGAAAAGATAAAGAGAAAGAAAAAGTCCCTGAAGATATCTCCCTTGATGATCAAGTCATCAAAGAGCTTGCAGCCGAGGACCCGCCCAAGAAATACATGGTGGATTACAACGTTATGGCACACTTGAGGAAGCTACCTTCGCAGTTAAGCATTCTCGACGCCCTTCTGCTATCCAAAGAGGCGAGAGATTCGCTGATTAAGGCGCTGTGATCGCACGCTTTTGGCGTGTCGGATGTTCAAAGTTCTAAAGTTTACCGCGATCAAGACGGTGTCGCTATGCAGCTAGCCGGTTGAGCACGGGTCGATCCACAGGGAGATGGTTGTATGTCCTTTCTTGCTTTAGACGAGTCAATAAAGAATTTGTGTATGTTTGTTCGATCTAACCTATGTGTATTATTTGCAAGTATAAAGTTGTTAAGAAAAAGATACGAGATTATAAGCTAAAGAAATCCGTACTCAAAACCTTTGAGCCGAGTCTTGACCAATTGAAGCTGTTGGAGATAGTGCCCTCAGAGTCAATTATTGGATCACAGGCACGTGATTGCAATGATTGAGGGAGGACCTATCCCGGTAGGACAGTCTTACTCGAGATGATAGTATGCTATCTGGTTTATCTTTATCATCGTGTACTGCTTTAGGTGACCTGACAGGTCGCTATTACACGTTGATAGAGCCCCTAGGATTCTTGCTTGACGACCAGCAGTATGATGGCGGTCATATACGTGGGAGCTGGGGTCTATAAGCACATCCTTAAAAGGTCCCTAGTCGTAGGAGTTTCGAGACAGGGCATCGATACTCCATTAGTAGACTAGTGTATACAGTCGAGACCCCGACGAGGAGCGGTGGCCGGTCTCACAAGCCACTGGTGTCAGTTGGTTCACCTAAGATGTATACAGGTGCTCATTAGGTTATGAGTACACCAGACAGGACTCGCCGGGAACCTGCTAGTTGGGATTATACCAGACGTCAGATAGCAGTTCCCAGGTGACATGTGTACAGGTTAGTTCATCGACCTGAGATCGTCATTTGTCTCGTGTGAGTTCCCACTGTGCTTTGATTACTAACCTACCACGGCTCAAAGGAGTCGTGCAAACAGGTTTTAGTTGGGTACAGTCCCAAGCCACATGGAGGCAGTGAGCGGATCTGCAGGGGTTCGTCTCTCCCGGTATTGGGGGTAAGGTCGCGCTGTGTCTAGGAGAGCCATTACACAAAGCCCTCGGCCGAGGCAGGAGATTTACTGGTAGGTATTCCAGTAGTATCTCAGGGTGTTCTGGGCTTCACTCCGACACGACTTGTACCGCCTTTGGGGGTCTGACTTTTACCAACCCCCTAGGCCCGCCATGCGATGCTCATAGACGAATGGACCGGACTGTACGGATATTGTCACTGACAGGCTCAGTAGGGTGCCAGGATGAGTTCGCTCACCCTTTTGGTCAATAGCTCGTGGCCCGTCACGTATTGGCTTATACCTCTGACGTGCTAGTGGTTAAATCCACAGCCATAGTATTGACGAGTCTTTAGAGTCCACCACACTTTCAGTTACTCAAGCTTTCGGGCGAAACGCTGTAGAGGCCGTATGGAGATATGGCAGGGTCCGATCAGATACGTGCGGTATTGCACGGATCAGGATCGGACGGTTAGTACTAGTGGCCGTATAGATATATGGCAAGGTTCGATCGGATACGTGCGGTATTGCACGGATCAGGATCGGACGGATATTACTAGCCGGCTTTGGTTTAAGCCGGATCCTAGTTTAGTACAGTGTAGATTTTGTCTCATTGCATTTGTATCCGGTCGGAATACAGATGCGGGTGTGTATGCACAGTATCGGGGTTTTCCTGTAATTTATTACGGGACCAGTTTTCTGGAGTTGCCAGTTTGTATTCCGTTCCGGCCGGTTTTCCTTTGTTCTTTTCCAGACGGACTTTTCCGATGGAGGGGGTAATTTGCAGTTTTGCAAATTACTTTTGTGGAGGGGGTTTCTTGCAAATGCTTTGATTATGATAGCATCATTTCTTTTGCTCCATCACTTGCATTAATTGTGATTTGAGAGGGTATGGTTTGGATGTAAGTTTGTGATGATAATGTTTGTTTATGGTCACCCTTTTCTCTTCTCCTACCATCACCTCCCTTCATGCTACAAATGCTTTTCCCTCCACCATTTCCTATGAGGATGGCCAGCCAATATAGTTTGAGGATGAGAGAAATTTCCTTTTTAGTGTGGCACATATTTCTTCATCTCATTCTTCTAGTTTTGGAAAAATGAAAGCACCATTTTTTCATAACCTTATTCCTCCATCAAGGCAACTACAAACCCCAAATGAGACAAGCATCATCTATACTACATTCTACAGCAAATCTTGGGCACGTCGACTAGCCAGCTTCATGCCCGAGTTGCCTCGGTATTGAGGTGGGAGCCCGTAAAAGATACAGACGATGTGGTGCCCTTCCGGCAAGGAGGCGACGACCGGAGTTTTCGCGGGAGATCGGGACGATGACAAGAAGACCGGAGGACCCGGATCACTCGGTACATCTCTCACCCCATCTCTAGTTAGCTAGTATTGGTTAATGGTTTCGATCCGGGTATATTGTCCGCGGTAGCGCCAGTTTAAAGTTAAGAAAAATTTTGATTCCGCATTTTGGCCTCGGATAGACGGTCGGGGCGCTGCCGTGGCGCAACATGGTATCAGAGCCACGCCATTAACCTTGTCAAGCTTGTTCTAATGTGTTTTACTTATCCGATCGACCAAAATTCCAAAAACCGCGTTTTGCATGCATCAGTTTTCTGTCGATTTTTTCCGGGCTCGAAAAATTTTTCAGATGATTGCAAAATGATGTACAGTGAATCCTAAGATCACTGCAAAAATTTGGAAGCTTGATCGCTCCGTACGACAGCGGAAGCGCGGCCATTACCACTCTGGAGACCGCGGATCCGCGGCCTGAATGAGGGATCATGTGATCATTGTTTTGCAGTGGGCTTGTGGGCTAAAAATAGGGGTTTTGGAATATTAAAATTGGACCCAGATTTTCTGTGAGTGCTACAGTATTGCTTGGGGGCCCACTTGTTAATTTTTGATTGATCGGATATTCTAAACACATTATTTCACAGTATTTACATTATATCTGCGACCGTGAATGTCACTCGATCGGTAAATCCGGTCTAACTGCTATAGCCCGGTTAGACGGATTTGCGAACGTGATTTTCACGTTGATGTTCTGTGATTTTGCTGTGATGTTGCGGATCGGTCGGTGGGGATAGCCTGGTTGCAATGCTAGTACAGTTTTGTTGTATTATGTACATTTGTTATTGCGGGGCGAGCGTCCGATATGTGGACTGCCGTCACTGCCTGTTTGTATTATTCTTTTGGGGCACGACCTGGTTGCGGTCGATGTATCCGGTGTATGTATATTTTACTTTCTGTACTAGGATTGCCCCGCGGTGGGGTGCACGGATAGCCGGGTTCTGGAGGGCAACGGGCCCGCATCTCAGGGCATTGAGACGGAGGGGGCTTCAGTCTGGAATTGGCGGGCTATTCGCCGCACTCGTAGGGGGTGTAGGTTGACCCAGGAGGGGTGCCCGAGTTACCGGATTCCGTGAAGTGCTGGGTGGTCCATTCACGTTGCTGAAGGGGGCTGCCTCGCTTCAGGTTTTGGCGGGTGACTTGCCGCGCCCGTAGGGGTCTAGGATTTCATTGCACAGGCTATCCACACGACCAGGGGAACGTCGGGTTTTCAGCAGCGGCTCTGTGAAACCCGGGGCTTCAAGATATCTGTATTGTTCTGTGATGCTGTACATTTCTGTAATGTTGCATTTTATTCACTCCTTGAGCGAAATACTATATATTGGTATATATATTAGTAGATGTTGTATATGTTTTTCATCCGCGCTAGTCCAGTCCCCGCTCTGCCGTTAGTTAGCTAACCTAACGGGTGATGACGGGACCCAGTGGCGAATGCGGATGGCATATACGTACGTCAGTATATTTTCGTTCTTTGTGGTGTGATCATTTGATGGGACTGCGTTGATTCGGATCAATGCAAGATAAACAAACCTTTTCTGATGTTGTTGGAACACTTTTCAAAAAGCTGTTATTGCAAGGACGTTCACTTTTGTTTTGCATCGTGGTATTTATTTGGAATATCCTGCTCCTTAGTCGACGAGGCAAGGGCCGAGATCCCTTCACCGGGAGTGACCCCTTGGACAGAAGTTTGCGTCAGGGCATTAACTTCACTATAGCCGATTACTTTTGCTTTGCATCGTGGTATTCAGTTGGAATATCCTGCACCTCATTCTACGGGGAAAGAGCCGAGATCCCTTCACCGGGAGTGACCTCTTTAGCAATGGTTTTCGTCACTATATTTTTATAAAAGGCTATGCAGTTCCTTCAACGATATCAAGTTCATTACGTTAAAGGTTTTTCGCCAAAAACCATTCGTAGCCCTCCGTCATTTCTTATGGGTATTATTTAGTATTCGTGCTGCGTTTGTTGACTCCGTCAAGGCGTAGTGTACGGTAGCTAAGTGGTGCTTGTTTGTTGCATAAGTGGGATTGGTTAGGACAGTCGTGTGGCCTTGTTGACTCCGTCAAGGGCACGTACGGGTGGGTTTAATGCAATCCAGATAATGACGGGTTGAACTTGACTAGGACTCTTTGATTTGTTGACTCCGTCAAGGTCACTTGAGTCCTAGGGGTAAAAAACACACATCGGGAGTTTCAAAAGAACTGAAACTTGCCAGATATGCGCATACCTTCTGGAGTGTGGTGACTTGAGTGGATTCCGTCAAGTTATCATGCGATGATAGTTGGATCCCGATTCCCACTGATGAGTTGGTTTACTCCTCGGGTGACCCCAACTAATTCTTCTTTCAGGTTTGGAGAAGAATTTGACGTTACAGTGGGAGGTTTCCAGATTAGATAAAGTGATAACCATTCTGATCTAGGTTAGAGTGCACGCTGAGTGTTTCTTTTCTCTCTCTCTTTGGCAGCGACCATTGACCCGACCCTAGACTATGACTCAGTGACCAAGTTGACCGAACCTTCTTAACACTGGATTTTGGATTGTCAGAGTTGCAAACCTCATTGCCACTCCTACTTTTACCCTTTTCTCCAGGACAACCCGTATTACTACGAAGGTCCACTTCCATTGGACAAAACCATCGTATGGTTAGATACGAACTCGAAGGAATTCGAGGATGGTTTCCGGTTCTGGAGAAAACGAATAGGATTATTCAGTTGTCTTTTCCTTTTACCTTCTCTCAGGTTGCGAGTACTCCTTGGTTTAGGAGATAGTACACCTATTATGCAAATTGGATAGTCTTCTTCCAAACCTTAGGCTGGTGCCGAACGGTGGGGAATGAAGAAAACCAATTAGCATAACGATGGTGTGCAGAAGGTATTAGGTTAAGACAAAGAAAGGGATTAGTAAGAGGGCAAAGTAAATTGCGACTGCTATTCACGACCAAACCGAGTATTTCTTCGCCAATCCTAAATCACCTTTGTATTTCTCCAGGACACTCCGTATCACTATGAAGATCCCAAGTTTTTGGATACTCCATCGTATGGTTATATACGAACTCGAAAGGAACTTGTTCCAGTTCGGGGATGGATTCTGGTCCAGGAGAAATAGGAATACGGTTTATTCGGTTGTCTTTTATTTTCACCTTCTCTTGCATTGCGAGTACTCCTAGGATTAGGACAGTACACCCATTATGCTTATTGGATAGTCTTCTTCCAAACCATAGGCTAGTGCCGAACGGTAGGGAAGGAAGAAAACCATTTGGCCTAAGGGGTGTGCAGAAGGTAATGACTAAAGACATATAAAGGGATTTGGAGAGGTGGCAAAGAACTATACAGTTACAGTCATGAATATGGAAGAGGCATTACTAGGAATACCAGGATGCCCCATCGAATCATTTCAATGTTTCAGTTCAACTGTGTTCTGTTAAAAGAAAACTGATTTCCCGATTAGACACTTGCTCCAGGGTATGTATTTACCAGATTTGATTCTCACATCTGTATGGTTTTACAGATGATGAGTGGGAGTAAGTTATTGGGAATTGGGTGATCATCCTCATTATATCGGGATTCGTTGTAATCGGTGATATTTGAGGAGATCACCTGGGCTGTTTGCCGGTCGGCAAATATTTGGTTTTGAATATCCGCTGTTGTGCACCAATTTCAAATTGATATATCTGTACGTCTATTTTCATAGAGTGAGATATACCTTTTGATATTATGTCGATGACATTTACCTATATCAGTAGATGGTTAGGTAAGGAGCATCAAACAGCGGTGTAATTCTTCTTAACCATAAGTACAGTTTTCAACCTACGACGCACAGTAAAAGAGTTGTTAGACTCAGCGGACTTATACAGAGTATTATATGTTGTCCAGTGTCCATTGGGACAGAGGGGTTGGTCCTCATACTATATTCTGTTTACTTTTAACTTCTCTAGTTCTTAGACATATGTTTCGTAGAAACACAGGGTCTAAATTTTGAGGAGTTATAGGTATTTGAATACAGTAGAGAATCAGGTATAGCAAGCATCGGGATTCTTCAAGGTGATCGAAGATGTAGATACTTGTGTATGGTATTCAGTTGATAGTAATGATAAAGAGAAATTGCTTCTCTTTCAGGTTACTCATAATTGGAAGCATTCCTAAGTTGAGTAACGCTGATCGGCCTCTCTCCATTTAGTTGACATGCACTGGAGACAGCAGCATGATTTAAATCTGGTTCAATTAAATCAGTGCCTCTGGTTCTATATTGGATATAGTACAGTTCATATCTTAACATTGTTAAGGTACGGGGAGTTGTCCGGCTTATGATTAAAACCAGACTCTGGATAACTCAAGGCACGTTTCTGTAATGGCTGTTTGTGGGTTGACCCAGGCTATGACGAGGGTTGATTTTCTACCATCTGGAAGATCAATAGAGATATTGTTCTAGACTCGCCACAGTTTTATTAAAAATGGATTTTTTCAAAAACAGTAGTGGGAGTATGGTAGAACTGGAAGTGATTCCAGAACCGCAAACGATTACTGAAGATTTGATAAGGAACCTAAAGATTCAATCTGATTTGACATTCCATTGGCCACTCCGCAGATAAGGTGGGTAACTTCAGGCACCCGAGAGGTACTCCGGTAGCCTCAAGGACGGTGATAGGGAAGTTCTTGTTTACCCACACTTGCCATTGTTGTTGTTCCAGGCTGCGAGACCCGGCAAGAGGATGAGTATAACGTCGTTCTAAACTAGCTTTAGAAGTGCACGTCTATATGACTCTGGCAGAGGGTTGTCGTAGTCAGTGGGAGCAGCGGAAGCATTGGTGGACTTCAGGCTTATGTCTATTTATAGACTAAAGCAGATATAGCGGAGTTAGATCATCTGTTTCTGATGTGACAGTCATGGGTTTGACGTCATCAGAATAGGGGATGGATCTGTTAAGAAGGTAGTAGGGTGTGATGTCCTGGTTTTGGATGACATACACAGAGTAGGAAAGGAAACTCCTATACTACGATCGGTTATACTTTGGTCGTCACACAGTGGTTTCTCCACAAGGGACTTGGACATTATATCAGACATTCTGGTTACTAGATCTATGGTTTTAGATCTAGATTTGGGTGGTTTCCTAATCTGGGTACCTTGACAGCATTCTATAAGTATTTAGAATGGACGACTCCTGGCATGGTAGTGTACCTGCAGGTGATGGAGTCACCCTCTCTAAAGGTGTCTTACAGACTAAAGGGGAGAGGGATACGCGTGATTGACAGATCACTTGCTTAGGCAATTGAGTCAATCATGAGATGCCAAGTACCACACCAGATGTTGTTCTTGCTGTAGGTGCAATAAGTTGATATTAATCCAATCCTGGAGAAACAGTCGGAAGCTGTTTTAGAACATAAGTTGATGTTCTAGGGATGTGATAACGACAGCCTCTTTTAGGAAACGGTTATCATTCCAGGCTTCCAAGGTGACATGGATGGCAGAGTGGCTGTCAGAGTTATAGTTTCTCCTTCTGACGAGGGGCAGTATTTTGGACAGGTGGTCCAAGGCGATACTGAGGGAGGCATGGCGCTGGGTATTGATTAACTTCAGTTATCGATATAGTCTAAGAAGTTTGGATTTGGAGTTCATTTATGAGCTAGGTCCCATCAGATATCCAGACATACTCTAAGACAGGTATTGCTCATTTCGGGAGATGGCTTTCTCTGCGAACTTGAGATATAGAGAGACATAGAAAGAAACATCACAGCGGATCCACTCACTGAGGCTATTCCTCGAACGCAATAGTTTCGCAAACGAGATTTGTAAGACTGACTAGTAGAGGAGTTGGGAGTTCGGTATCACACGGGCTGTGAGTATGCGACATCGCAATAATTAGCCTTGAGTGCAAGTGGGAGATTGTTGGAGATAGTGCCCTCAGAGTCAATTATTGGATCACAGGCATGTGATTGCAATGATTGAGGGAGGACCTATCCCGGTAGGACAGTCTTACTCGAGATGATAGTATGCTATCTGGTTTATCTTTATCATCGTGTACTGCTTTAGGTGACCTGACAGGTCGCTATTACACGTTGATAGAGCCCCTAGGATTCTTGCTTGACGACCAGCAGTATAATGGCGATCATATACGTGGGAGCTGGGGTCTATAAGCACATCCTTAAAAGGTCCCTAGTCGTAGGAGTTTCGAGACAGGGCATCGAAACTCCATTAGTAGACTAGTGTATACAGTCGAGACCCCGACGAGGGGCGGTGGCCGGTCTCACAAGCCACTGGTGTCAGTTGGTTCACCTAAGATGTATACAGGTGCTCATTAGGTTATGAGTACACCGGACAGGACCCGCCGGGAACCTGCTAGTTGGGATTATACTAGACGTCAGATAGCAGTTCCCAGGTGACATGTGTACAGGTTAGTTCATCGACCTGAGATCGTCATTTGTCTCGTGTGAGTTCCCACTGTGCTTTGATTACTACCCTACCACGGCTCAAAGGAGTCGTGCAAACAGGTTTTAGTTGGGTACAGTCCCGAGCCACATGGAGGCAGTGAGCGGATCTGCAGGGGTTCGTCTCTCCCGGTATTGGGGGTGAGGTCGCGCTGTATCTAGGAGAGCCATTACACAAAGCCCTCGGCCGAGGCAGGAGATTTACTGGTAGGTATTCCAGTAGTATCTCAGGGTGTTCTGGGCTTCACTCCGACACGACTTGTACCGCCTTTGGGGGTCTGACTTTTACTAACCCCCTAGGCCCGCCATGCGATGCTCATAGACGAACGGACCGGACTGTACGGATATTGTCACTGACAGGCTCAGTAGGGTGCCAGGATGAGTTCGCTCATCGACGTCCCTTTTGGTCAATAGCTGGTGGCCCGTCACGTATTGGCTTATACCTCTGACGTGCTAGTGGTTAAATCCACAGCCATAGTATTGACGAGTCTTTAGAGTCCACCACACTTTCAGTTACTCAAGCTTTCGGGCGAAATGCTGTAGAGGCCGTATGGAGATATGGCAGGGTCCGATCAGATACGTGCGGTATTGCACGGATCAGGATCGTACGGTTAGTACTAGTGGCCGTATAGATATATGGCAAGGTTCGATCGGATACGTGCGGTATTGCACGGATCAGGATCGGACGGATATTACTAGCCGGCTTTGGTTTAAGCCGGATCCTAGTTTAGTACAGTGTAGATTTTGTCTCATTGCATTTGTATCCGGTCGGAATACAGATGCGGGTGTGTATGCACAGTATCGGGGTTTTCCTGTAATTTATTACGGGACCAGTTTTCTGGAGTTGCCAGTTTGTATTCCGTTCCGGCCGGTTTTCCTTTGTTCTTTTCCGGCCGGACTTTTCCGATGGAGGGGGTAATTTGCAGTTTTGCAAATTACTTTTGTGGAGGGGGTTTCTTGCAAATGCTTTGATTATGATACCATCATTTCTTTTGCTCCATCACTTGCATTAATTGTGATTTGAGAGGGTATGGTTTGGATGTAAGTTTGTGATGATAATGTTTGTTTATGGTCACCCTTTTCTCTTCTCCTACCATCACCTCCCTTCATGCTACAAATGCTTTTCCCTCCACCATTTCCTATGAGGATGGCCGGCCAATATAGTTTGAGGATGAGAGAAATTTCCTTTTTAGTGTGGCACATATTTCTTCATCTCATTCTTCTAGTTTTGGAAAAATGAAAGCACCATTTTTTCATAACCTTATTCCTCCATCAAGGCAACTACAAACCCCAAATGAGACAAGCATCATCTACACTACATTCTACAGCAAATCTTGGGCACGTCGACTAGCCAGCTTCGTGCCCGAGTTGCCTCGGTATTGAGGTGGGAGCCCGTAAAAGATACAGACGATGTGGTGCCCTTCCGGCAAGGAGGCGACGACCGGAGTTTCCGCGGGAGATCGGGACGATGACGAGAAGACCGGAGGACTCAGATCACTCGGTACATCTCTCACCCCATCTCTAGTTAGCTAGTATTGGTTAATGGTTTCGATCCGGGTATATTGTCCGCGGTAGCGCCAGTTTAAAGTTAAGAAAAATTTTGATTCCGCATTTTGGCCTCGGATAGACGGCCGGGGCGCTACCGTGGCGCAACAGAAGCTAGAGCAATCGGCAACAACGTGGATTAGGGGATTTAAGTGCGGTATTCATGGAATACGGCTTATTTACCCTTGTCCTTCCGTTCTTGTCTCTTGCTTTCGCCTCCGGCCAAACCGAACGCAACCGGTCGCGGTTAGGAATCACCGTTACCTTGTTAGGGTAGGGTGCCTAACGGACCGCTTGCGTATCGTTTGGGCGGAGTTCAATGGAAAATACGGGAAAAGGAAATGAGCAAAGAAACGTTAACTTATAATATCGTATTTCTTCTTAACAACAAAGATAATTACAACATTCACAAAATGAACAAAAGAGAGCAAAAGAAAAGAACAAAGAAAAGAAAAGATTACAAGTAAGTAAGTGCATGAATTAAAATTGCAAGTAATAAAAGACAAGAATGAAAAAAGCAAGAAAGAATAAAAAGCAAGTAATAAATAAGCAAGAAAGAAATTACAAGAACAAGAAACTAGAACTCAAGACAAGCATGTGATCAATAACCAACCCTTAAACTTGCAAGCTCAATCAAGAGGTTGCAAGATCAAGGGAAGGGTAGAGAACGCATGTCAAATGAAGTGCTAATTTCATAAGAAAATACGACTCTTGAGATCAATAACTAACCCTTAACCATTCAAGCTCAATGAAGAGGTTGAATGATCAAGAGAAAGCAAGAATCTCAAGGGGAAGAAGAAACAAAAGAGAATGATACAAAAAGCCCTCATCTTCATTGCTCTCCCACTTAAAAAGCTCTCACTACAATTTTCATGGAAAAAGAATGAAGAAGAAGAAGAAGAACTACACAAAAAAACTACAAAAGAGGAACAAAAGAAGTCCCCTTAAGCTTGGCAAGTTCTGGGGTATTTATAGGAGGTGAACTGAAAACCTAGGGCAACAATCTGCCATAAAATGAAGTACCCAAACTACCCACAGAAAACGACACCCTGCAGAGACTATACGGCCGCGGATACGCGGCCAATACCCCCTATTGGCCGCGGATCCACGGCCCATTAGTGGAGTTGGGTTGTGTGGTTTTGTGGGGATCCCTGGTTTGGCTTTTCCTCGTGTTTGAAATCTTCATACTGCACAGAAGTCTTCCAGAATATCTGCAGATTTCCAAGTCCAAGATTGCATTATCTTTTTCACTTTTGACTTCTCTCTCCCTCGAGCTCCGCGCACCCATTGATTCTTGTGCAGCCCCCCTCGTGCTCTGTGCTTGTCCAAGACACGAATGACCATTGTCATCTGTCTTGTCTCAGGAACTGGTACTCGGCACTGGACGGATATGGATGACCGAAACCGGCTTTTATCTGCTGTCAACAGATGTTCTGCTTTTGGCATAACTGTGGAGATTTTATCTTGATTTGCAATATTTGTACTGGAAACCTGTACTCTGTAAATATGTAACAAACACGGATTAAAAGTACCTACCTATAAACATACGAGCGTAAGAATGGGCGGTATAAAATGCAGTATTCTGTTATGAACAAATACCCCCAAACTTAACTTTTGCTCGTCCCGAGCAAAACCAATTATTCACAAAAAAAAAAAAAAAAAATCCTAACCGCACTTTCGCAGGGAACGCGATTGCACTGAGCGCGTGCAACAAGCCGTTAAACCTCTAGGTGTCCCTAGTAGGAGGAGTGTTGTCTTCTGAGGGTTTTCAGCGGATACTACCCACAAAATCCCGTCAAGCTAGTGTCATAAGTTAACGTCGATTCTACTCCTACAGTTTAGTATTTACGTTAGAAACTCTATCATCCTAAGTTAGAAATATCCAACCCTAATTTTTCACACCTCCTATCTATTTAACCTTGGGTCCTATACGTTCCAAAAAAGTTTAAAAAGATATCGGTATCTCCTGAGTTTTCCTTCTAAAGTGCGGCCTCAAATCAGGGATTTTTATCAATTTTACAGAAAACACAAGTCTTATTCTTTATTTCTATCTTTTATCCAAACATCGATTGTATACCCCTACGTGTGTGTGTATTTGCACCCCTACATTCAAGAATTCAATTCAAGATATAATACCCTTGCCCTAATACCTAATACTACTTCTTTTCATTAAGGATGGACGGATTTGCTCACACACCTTTCATGCGACTATTAATGCTTCTTGAGGCACTAATGGCCGATTACTGAATGTGTGAACATTAAAGAGTAAATAGCAGTTTCCAGGTCTTGACTTTATTCTATTTCTTTTTCTTTTTTTTTTTCAAGACCGGATATATTTTTCAATATGCTCTTTTGGTGTTTAGCTTTAAATACCGTTTTTTCTTTCATACTAGGCTTTCAGGCAAGAGTATTTCTAGGTATCCTCTACTATCCCAAGTTTTAAGGTGCATGTATGTGCAGTTTGTAGGGTATATACTTTCTAAATTTGAACTCAAGAAAAGAAACTATTTTTCAGACTTATCCTCCGGTAAAGCTTCAATACTTTCCCTTTATCTTGACTTAACTCAAGAACTGAACTCAAAATTACCTAGTTCTCAAAAAAATGTAAAGACGTATACTTACCAAGTTTAAACAGAATGAGGGTTATTTTTAGGGTTTTCAATTCCTAAGCCTAGAATTTAGTTATTTCTGTCATATCAACTAAACTTTCGGAATAAAGATCTAAGTTACCCTATTAGCTAACTTGACGACAAAGTTTTTATATTTTTTGGAAATTTTTTGATTTTTGTGGGTTTTTATTGAGGTATGCAAATGCAAAATATACAAATGAATGCGAAGGAAGAAAGCTTACCGAGCACACCCCCAAACTTAAACTTGACAGTGCCCTCACTGTCAGGCTATACCAAGAGGGTCAAAATTGCCGGCGCTCCCTAAGAACAAATTATATACAAAACAAAAAGGAAAACAAAAATATATACAAAAAAAGGGTTCCCCCCCAAACTTAAGTAGAACAGTGTTTCCACTGTTTAAGCGGTGAAGTTCAGGATTAGGGAGGAAAGAACAGTATCAAGCTATACAAGGCCTTACACAGGCCAAAAGTTAGTACCGACCATTCAAAGATTTTATCTCTATAATGTGCTGGTTGGTGAAAGAAGGCGTAAAGAAAAGAGATGGAGAATACGCGAGACCGTATGGAGATAGAAGTGGTATACGGTCTCGGTATATGAGAGGAAGAAGAATGGCGGGAGGGAAAAAGAAGTGGAATACGAACTTGAGGGTGCAAATGGAGTAAATGGATTAGCACAATTTGTGATGACCGATGTGTGAAAAGCGATTGTGCTAATATATTTACCCGTCGAGAAATGGGGTTAAATCCCTCAAGATTCGTGAGAAACCATGGGTACGCCGAACTTGGTAAACCAGACATATGAAATGAGAGCGAGACGGGTTCTTGCAAGGTCGGAACGATGGAAATGATGGAGGGAATTGGTTGAGGAAGGTTATCGGTTAAAGGTTCAGGAGGGTGTACACAGTCAGTGGAAGGGATAGAATGAATTGGAAAATCCGACTCATCAATTATAACTGGTTCATCCTCAAAACTATCCTTAGAATTCTCCTCAAAGTTAAGCTCATCCATGCCTTTATCATTAATATCAAGACGCATATGAAGTTCGGGAAAAACATTTAATGACTCGGGATGATGATTTGAAGAGAAAAACTCAGCCAAATCTATGGGTTCATCATCCAAAATATTCCCAGCGTCAATATCCTCAATCAAGTGAAAATCAATATTCTCAGACACCTCATCAAAAGCATGGATTTCAATCAATTCAGGTTCTAAGATGGAGGTGTAGAGGTCAAAAGGATTTGGTGTGGTTTCACTTGGCAAGGTCCCTTCACAGTCGGGTATATCAAACACTACGAAGTCGCACAACTCATTAAACATTCTATCTTCAACTGATACTTCATTTGGGATACTAGATAGACTTTCAAAACAGGAGTTGTGGGATTCAATTTGGGATGGGTAGGTTTGATTTGGAAGGGGGTACATCTCACTCTCTCCACTCAAATTCTCAGCTTGTCCTGCCGCCTCATCATACATTGGAAAATTAGGAGCTAGTTGGAAACTAGCTACCGGGTCAGTAGGTTGTACGAGAGCAGCCATGGACGCATTCAAATCCATCATCTGTTGGTATGACTCTACCCTAAAGTCTTCCAACGACTGTTCCAGACTAGACATGGTTTGTGATGGGGTTTCAGTAAAAGATACGAAGTCGTTTGGATACTGAAAACTCCCAAATGGCGGTTCTGAAGCAATGTCTAGGGAAGGTGAAAAAGTAAGGTAGGATTAGTAGGAATTGAATGGCTGGACAGGAGCAGGATCAACATTTAGATAGGAAGGTGAATGGAATTGTTGATCCCAAGAATTTGAAGTGGTGAAAGGAGTGAAAGATCGGCTACGGGATTGTTCAATACGTTCAGCGATGGACAAAGGACGACTTGCAAAAGGGGTATCAACATAAGCGGGTGGGGGAGGTTGAAAAGGTTGATACAAAGTGGATTGTGAAGGGCAAGTGTTTGTCCTAGACGCGTCTATCCGATCTTTCAAAGAGATTTTGGGCATGGAGGGATCGTTTAACGTTCGGCCAAAGCAAGAACCGTAAGAAGTAATGTCTGGTTGTGGGTACCAAAGTTCGGCAAGAGTTTTTCGAGGTGGGGTACCCATGATATGAAAAGAGAAAGAAAGAAAGGAAGAGAAAAGGAGGGGAAAAAGAATGTGATTTTTTTTTATTAGTTTTTTTTTATAGATATTAACAAAAGAATGAAATATACACACAAAAAAGAATATGGACAAAAACAATCACGACACAAAAATACCACACACCTAATCGTTCTAGGGTTCACCTAGGTCAACTAGACCTGCTCCAGAACTTGATTGTCGAAGTAAAACTGTGTCGAGAAACGGGCACAAGATACACTGATCACGAGGCCAGGTAAGTGCAGAGATAAGGGGAGGTTTTCCAACGCTTTCGCGAAGTTCCTTAATTAAATAACCCTTTCTCTTTTGGCGGTTTCGCCGTTAACACTTTCCTAGACACCCCGTAAACAATATACCGTTAAGCGAGGTTCTAAACACAGTTGACTTCTCCTAGTGAGCGCGAAGTCCTTAAGGCTTAAAGTCTAGTTTCTTTTAAATTTTGTGCGGGTAAACGTTATGCTCAAGTTCGTGATTTGTGGGCCACGGAAAAGGTGATGAAATCCTTTACCGTATATTATGGGGTTCGCTTGCCCTTAAGTCCGTATTAATTGATGCAATGCGCAATTCAATATAAATTCTATAAAGAATCAAAAAATCGTTTTTTAGTTTAAGCGCGGCACTGCAACAAATACGGGTTAGTCAATTTTTAGCGTTTGTTAGCGAACTTGCAAAGAATCCTGCAAAGAATAGTATATTGGATGCGTCGGATTTGAGAAGGTGTTAGTAAAGTACGTACCGTTAAGTTTTTGGGTTAGGAAACCCCCGTTGAATCAAATCCGGTAAGCTTGAAAAGTTCGCTTGCGCGGGTCAAACTACCCGGATCTTTGGCACTGTACTTTGCAATCACCTTAGTCTTGAATGTACACTTTGCTCCCCACAATCGTAGTTTGCAAATCTGCAAAAATCTGCACTCTTGCCCACAAAAATGATCAAAAAAAACAAAAAGAATTTTTTTTATATATATACAAAAAGAATATTAACCCGAATAACAAGAAAGAAAATACGCTACCGTCTCCCCGGCAACGGCGCCATTTGATCGCACGCTTTTGGCGTGTCGGATGTTCAAAGTTCTAAAGTTTACCGCGATCAAGACGGTGTCGCTATGCAGCTAGCCGGTTGAGCACGGGTCGATCCACAGGGAGATGGTTGTATGTCCTTTCTTGCTTTAGACGAGTCAATAAAGAATTTGTGTATGTTTGTTCGATCTAACCTATGTGTATTATTTGCAAGTATAAAGTTGTTAAGAAAAAGATACGAGATTATAAGCTAAAGAAATCCGTACTCAAAACCTTTGAGCCGAGTCTTGACCAATTGAAGTTAGAGCAATCGGCAACAACGTGGATTAGTGGATTTAAGCGCGGTATTCGTGGAATACGGCTTATTTACCCTTGTCCTTCCATTCTTGTCTCTTGGTTTCGCCTCCGGCCAAACCGAACGCAACCGGTCGCGGTTAGGAATCACCGTTACCTTGTTAGGGTAGGGTGCCTAACGGAGCGCTTGCGTATCGTTTGGGCGGATTTCAATGGAAAATACGGGAAAAGGAAATGAGCAAAGAAACGTTAACTTATAATATCGTATTTCTTCTTAACAACAAAGATAATTACAACATTCACAAAATGAACAAAAGAGAGCAAAAGAAAAGAACAAAGAAAAGAAAAGATTACAAGTAAATAAGTGCATGAATTAAAATTGCAAGTAATAAAAGACAAGAATGAAAAAAGCAAGAAAGAATAAAAAGCAAGTAATAAATAAGCAAGAAAGAAATTACAAGAACAAGAAACTAGAACTCAAGACAAGCATGTGATCAATAGCCAACCCTTAAACTTGCAAGCTCAATCAAGAGGTTGCAAGATCAAGGGAAGGGTAGAGAACGCATGTGAAATGAAGCGCTAATTCCATAAGAAAATACGACCCTTGAGATCAATAACTAACCCTTAACCATTCAAGCTCAATGAAGAGGTTGAATGATCAAGAGAAAACAAGAATCTCAAGGGGAAGAAGAAACAAAAGAGAATGATACAAAAAGCCCTCATCTTCATTGATCTCCCACTCAAAAAGCTCTCACTACAATTTTCATGGAAAAAGAATGAAGAAGAAGAAGAAGAACTACACAAAAAACTACAAAAGAGGAACAAAAGAAGTCCCCTTAAGCTTGGCAAGTTCTGGGGTATTTATCGGAGGTGAACTGAAAACCTAGGGCAACAATCTGCCATAAAATGAAGTACCCAAACTACCCACAGAAAACGACACCCTGCAGAGACTATACGGCCGCGGATATGCGGCCAATACCCCATATTGGCCGCGAATCCGCGGCCCATTAGTGGAGTTGGATTGTGAGGTTTTGTGGGGATCCCTGGTTTGGCTTTTCCTCGTGTTTGAAATCTTCATACTGCACAGAAGTCTTCCAGAATATTTGCAGATTTCCAAGTCCAAGATTGCATTATCTTTTTCACTTTCTCTCTCCCTCGAGCTCCGCGCACCCATTGATTCTTGTGCAGCCCCCCTCGTACTCTGTGCTTGTCCCAGACACGAATGACCATTGTCATCTGTCTTGTCTCAAGAACTGGTACTCGGCACTGGACGGATATGGATGACCGAAACCCGGCTTTTATCTGGTGTCAACAGATGTTCTGCTTTTGGCGTAACTGTGGAGATTTTATCTTGATTTGCAATATTTGTACTGGAAACCTATACTCTGTAAATATGTAACAAACACGGATTAAAAGTACCTACCTATAAACACACGAGCGTAAGAATGGGCGGTATAAAATGCAGTATTCTGTTATGAACACGCTGCAAGAACCCGAACAATTCCAAGCATTCCTCACCGAAGAAAAAATGAAGGACGAGCTGGAAGATGTGCATACAGCCGATATCACCTTTGGCGATGAAGATCTCCTCCTCGGGACGTGTGAGCACAACTGTCCCCTTTATGTCTCCGGATTCTGTCATGATATCAAGATAGGAAAAATCCTGGTTGACAATGGGTCCTCCGTTAACCTCCTCAATATGAGAGTGTTGAAGGAAATTTGCATGAGCGTTCCACACCTCGCTCGGGATAAGATCACTATCTCCGGGTTTGACTCCCAGTCATCACGGACGCTCGGGTCTGTGATACTGACGCTTTGTTTTGGGCTGGTAGTCACTGACATCAAGTTTCACGTCATTGACGCTAAGACCTGCTATAACGCTTTGCTCGGCCGGCCTTGGTTACACGAGTACAACATTATCCCTTCTACACAACATCAGTGCATGAAGTACTTCAAAGATGGTCTCGAGTACACTGTGACAGGGGAACTAAATCCATTCTCTGTGAACGAAGTCCGCAAATATGAGGATGCCAAGTACTTCCTGCCAGATTTCGAAGACACAGAAAGATATCGCAAACCGGAGGACAAGAACAAAGCTATCACTACTACTCCAGTCTTCGGGAGTGATACCGAGGAGGAGGAAGAAATAATTTATTCAGGGCTGCCCCAACACAACAAGCCGGGACCGTCCACCCCTATTCTGGTCTTCGGCAGCGATTCGGAAGATGAGGTCAATGCCGTATTCTCTGCTCGGCCATCGATACAAGCTTTCGCCGATGAAGATCAAAGTTTTCAAATTGCCATGGTTCCGCAGGTGCATTACAAAGAGCTCGATGCACTTGAAACTTATAGTGTGCATGAACTGCAGACATTCTATGTCCCTCCCAGGCGAAAAGATGAAAAGGCGATCCTCTTTTATCAATCCACGGAAGCCAAAGTGGAGAAAGAAATTTGGCATGGTGCTGACTCGACACTTGATAGACTTCAGCCCATCCGACTGCCCAGATACTACACAGAAGGATTGAAGAGGCTGTTGAGGCGCCAAGGCGTACTCTTCAAACAGACTGCTCGACAAGCCTAGTTCTACAACAGGATCTAGAACATCCTCGGAACTCAGCGAAAGTTACCCGACGGGAGAATGGAAACGATCGAGCTTGGATATATTCAATCCAAGAAATAAGAGTGAGTCCATGGCAGCTACATCATACATGACTTCGATGAAGAAGGCGATGCTCTGTGGGAAGATGCTAACCATGAACCAAAACGAGCTCCTGTCATGAAAATGCCAATCCTGTCGTTCGACGAACAAATGGATAAGCTTATAAGGGAAGGGGTCAAAAGGTTAGAGACGCCCATAATCGCGAAATGGCTATCTACGAGAAAGCCGGAACGCAGCGCTTCCTTCAGCAGGCCACGGAGAATGACAATGTTCCTCGTCGCCACCCCGTCATACAAAAGACCCGGCGCAGAGGCAAAAATAAACGAAAGAACGGAAAGAACATTCGACAGCAGCCAAGCGGGTCTAAGAAGCCAAGCGAACAAGAGTCGAGCAGCCGGGATCCGTCCCTTATAAAGAAGATGGGTCGAGAATATTCTTTTCCCCAAGACAAGACAAAGAAGATATTCGATCTTGTCATGAAACATCGGATGATGACACTCCCGGAGTCTAAGCATCTCGAGCAAGCAGACGATGTCTCTCACCCAGGCTATTGCTCTTCCCACCAAGCAATAGGGCATCCTCTCGAAGACCGCTTCACCTTCAAGAACTGGGTTGAAGACCAATATCAATAAGGCAAGTTCGCTCTATCCAGCAGATGGAGGGTAAGCCCGCCACAGAAGCATGAACCAAAAGCGACGTGTATAGCAAGAGTAGAACCAGATCAATATCGGTCTTAGAAACGATCTCGTACCTTCCACGTGATAACGCTGTCAGAAGAAGAGCCCAAGAATATGGATGACCTCCCCTGGTGCTTCGAAAACGATGATGGTGAGGTGATCTCAGAGTTTCCACCGGCGCCAAAAGAGCTGGAAGATGGAATACATACTACTGCAGATAATCTCAAGAAAATTGATTTGGGAACGGCAAGTGACCCGCGAGCGACATTCATCTGTGAGCTGTTGTCTGAAGAAAGGGTGACTACGCTAAAGGACGTGCTCATGCAGCATAGAGACTGCTTCGCATGAAACTATTCCGAGATGCCGGGACTAGATCCAGAGATTACTGTGCACAAATTGGCGATATCTCCGGACATCAAGCCGATCAAATAAGCACCGAGAAGAATGCGGCTCGAGCTTGAGATGAGCATCAATGCCGAGGTCAAGAAGCTGATCGACTCCGGCTTGATCCAAGAGGTTCAGTATCCTGATTGGATCGCCGACATCATCCCAGTGATGAAGAAAAATGGGACGGTACGCATTTGCGTGGACTTTTGGGATCTCAACAAAGCTTGCCCGAAGGACGACTTTCCAGTACCGGTCACCGAGCTGATGATCGACAATACGTCCACCCACGAAGTCTTCTCTTTCATGGATGGCTCATCAGGATACAATCAGATAAAGATGCATCCCGAAGACCAGAAGCATACCGCTTTCCAGACCCCTTTGGGCATATTCTGCTACAAGGTGATGCCTTTTGGTCTAAAGAACGCCGGTGCCACCTATCAGAGGGCCATGACGAAGATTTTCGATGACCTCATACATGAAATCGTCGAATGCTATATTGACGACCTCGTAGTTAAAAGCAAATCATACGAGGAACATTTAGAGCATCTGAAGACCGTATTTCAGCGCCTTCGGAAATACAACCTGAAGATGAACCCTCTCAAATGTGCGTTTGGATTTTCCTCGGTCAAATTCCTCGGATTCACCGTACAGCACCAAGGCATCGAGATTGACCCGTCGAAGATCAGGGCGATCATGGAAATGCCTCCACCGAGGACTCTCAAGCAGCTACGGTCTCTCCAAGGGAAGCTCGTGTATATCCGGCGATTTATAGCCAATCTCTCAGGCAAGTGCCATCCTTACAGTCACCTAATGAAGAAGGGCACCTCGTTCGTCAGGGATCGCAAATGCCAAAGCGCACTGGATGAAATCAAGCAATACCTGCAGAATCCGCCGGTGCTGACTGTTCCGGTCAAGAGAAGGCCTCTCATTCTGTATACAACTGCCCTTGAGGGTTCCTTAGGCGCACTATGGGCACAAGAGAATGACCAAGGGAAGGAGAGAGCCCTCTACTATTTGAGTCGAGTTCTCCTGGGAGCAGAAAACAATTACTCTCCCATTGAAAAACACTTACTGGCGTTGATCTTCGCGATAACGAAGCTCAGACACTACGCGTTGGCACTTAAGGTCCATCTCATATCAAAGGTGGATCCTCTCAAATATTTGATGTCAAAGGCTATATTAACAAGACGGCTCGCTAAATGGGCCCTGCTCTTGATGGAGTTCTCGATAACTTATCGTCCCCTCAAGGCAGTGAAAGGCCAGGCCATCGCCGACTTCCTCGTTGAGCATCCGATATCCGCCGATTCTCCTTTGAACTGCGAGTTGCCCGACGAGCACGCGTTTGACACGATCGATGGTGAGAGAAGAGAGAATGATACCCGGTGGGAACTTTATTTCGATGGAGCATCTTCCATGAAGAAGCGCAAACAAAGCACCCCCATAATCAAATCCGGAGTGGGCCTCATTTTCGTAACTCCACAAGGAGGGATAATGCGCTTTGCCTTCCCTTTGACAGAGCCGAGGACAAACAATGAAGCTGAATATGAAGCTTTAATAGCAGGTCTTGAGATCGCTGGCAACATGGGAATTGAAAACCTCCTAACTGATCGTTAGTCAAGTAAACAGCGACTATCAAACTTGCAAACCAGAGTTGGTGAAATACGGAGAGAGAGTGCAGCAATTGCTGACTCGAATTCCTTCCTACACATTGGAAAGCATACCGCGTGCGGAAAATAGCAAGGCAGATGCGTTAGCCAAGCTCGCTAAAGAACTGGCCGACGAGAACCTCGATAACGTGAGGATCGTTGTGCAAAGCCGTCGGGTTCTTGCACCGGCAAAAATATCTTCAGAGTCATCCGAAGAAAAAGGAGCGACTGAGAAAATGACTCTACAAATAAAAGACCAGGAAAAGGCTGAGGATTGGAGAGAAGTCTTTATAGACTACTTCAAATCCCATCGAACACCTGAAGATGCATCCTCAAGGCATCAGCTCATGAAACGAGCTCTTTCTTTTGCATTCGTCAATGATACTCTGTATAAGAGATCGTTTGACTCTCTATGGCTAAGATGCCTGGGACTGAAAGAAGCAAAACGAGTCATCCAAAAAACTCATGACGAACTCTGCGGTTCCCACTAAACCGGCCCAAAGATGAAGCTGAAGATCAAAAGGATGGGCTATTATTGGCCCACGATGATCTAGGACTACCTCGAATATGCGAAGCAGTGCCACTCGTGCCAGATACACGGGGACTTTATCCATTAGCATCCAAATCCACTACATCCAACGGTGGCTAGCTGGCCGTTCGAAATGTGGGGAACCAACATAATCGGGCCCATCGAACCAGCATCTTCCCGAGGACATCGATTCATTTTGGTGACAACTGATTATTTCTCCAAATGGGCAGAAGCAGTACGCTAAGGGAAGTGAAGACGGAGAATATCCTCCATTTCTTCAAGACACACGTCATTTATCGATTTGGCACTCCGCGACGGATTATCTCCGATAACAGGCTAGCCTATAGAAGCCATAAAATCAGCCGCTTCGCACAACAACATAACATAGACTGGAGATACTCTTCGGTCTATAATCCCCGAGCTAACGGTCTAGCTGAGGCTTTCAACAAGACCTTGACGAAGATCGTGAAAAAGATGGTGTCTCGAAATAAGAAGGACTGGCACGAGAGACTTCATGAAGCTCTCTGGGCATATCGAACTACATTCAAAACAGCCACGAACACAACGCCGTACGCGTTGGTATTCGGTACGGAGGCGGTACTCCCCCTCGAGATAGAGCTACCCTTTCTACGAGTGGCAGTTCACTACGAGCTAACAGATGAAGAAAATGCTCACCTTCGGCTTGAGGAACTTGATGCCCTCGACGAAACCCGGCTCATGGCGCAGCAAAATTTGAAAGCTTAAAAAGCAAAGATGACACGCTCATACGAAAGGTGGACTAGGCCGAGAACATTTTGTCAAGGAGAAATCGTGCTAGTGGTCAAAAGACCTATGATCCATAATCGAACCAAACGGTGGAAATTCGAGCCGAACTACGAAGGCCCGTATATCATAGACAAAGTTTAGCAGGGTAGAGCATATCTACTCATGGAAATGCATGGTGAAAGACCTTTCGGGCCAATAAACGGTCGCTTCCTAATGAAATACTACGCCTGACGAGTCACCTCCTAGGTCAACGATAGATGACGACGCCTATGTCTGCTCGCTATCTTCCTAAGCCTAAACTCTGTAAGTAGTAGCCGGCTTCCTTTTCTAGGACCGAAACGTCCTTAAACTAACAATGGAGCATTATGTCCTAAAAAAACCAGCGACGGACCGAAATGTCCTTAAACTAACAATAGACCACTATGACCTAAAACTGGCAACAGACCGAAACGTCCTTAAACTAACAATGGACCACTATTTCCTAAAACTGGCCGTTGATCGATACGTTGATAAACTACTGTGGACTGCAGCATCCCAAGGCTGACACAAAAAAAATAATATATATATATATACATATATATATATATATGTAGGGTTTCTAGGCACACTAATGAGGTCTCACAAGGCATCAACCATGCCAATTCCAAATTTTTCCGGTTCCGAGAAACCCTAATATAGATCGTTAACTAGAGATTAGGCGAAACATGCAAGTAGTAAACAACTTTACTGCTACGTGAAAGAGACTACAACCTTTGTAGATCCGGTCCTCCACTTCCTTAGCTCCGTGATGATGTCCTTCCGCTGCGATCATCGGATCCCGGACTCTAGCGATGGTTTTTTCGAAGAAATGATCGGGCTAGGTCGTCGACTTTGATGCCGAAGATGATCTACGTCGAGGCAACACAAGATCAAGCTCCAACTTCACCTAGTCATGAAACTTGTGAAGAAAACACCCTATACTACTTGGCAAGTGGTAAAGGATGAAGAAATAGGAAGTGGGTTCACTTTGGATTTGGATTTCTAACTCTTTATCTCAAGTTACCATTGAAGCTAGCAAGCTTCTTTCTTCTTGAAGAAGAAGAAGAAGAAAAAGAATATGATAAGAATAAATGATAATAGAAAATAAAGTGATTCTTATCATATTAGCAACCATGGTTGAGTGTAGAGAATCAACTAGGGTTAGATGAATGGTTAGGTTAAGCAAAAGAAACAAAAATGGTCAAAGCTTCTCAAAGCTTCAAGAAGCTTCAAGTGTAAAACAAAAAAGCCACCATTTTCTTTTCTTTTGCCAAAAAGAATAAAGTAAATAAATGAGTAAATCAAACCCTAACCATTAACCTAATCATAGTTTAAAGCATACACACAACCAAGTTTTCATGTATCATCAAACATGATACAAACTAGTGCACAAAACTATATCATATATATATAATGTACACATCAAGTGAGAAAATCCATTTTAAGTGAACCAATACTAGTTAATGCAAAGTAATATATCAAATATATAATTATGCATTAAATCATTAAATCAACGCTTGATTTAATGATCCGGTCATACTGCATATAACCGACTGATATTTAGTGTATCAATGTATCGAATCAACACTTGATTCGGTAACCCGGCTATATCTCATATAACCGTCCAATGATACAAATCGCGAGAATAGAATACAGTATCACATACTGGTATTATTCTCGGTCCCGCACATATCTTATATGCGCTCCTATTTCTTTTCGCTTGAGCCAGGAAACCTCTGTGTAGGACTCTAAAGACTCGTCAATACGCCGGCAACAGGTGGTGATCATATCAAACACCCACAAGCCGCAAGCGGTCTGCTAAACGTAACGGCCACCCGGGTATTGAGCGATCAGAAGATCGACGAGCAAGCCCGCTCACACTCTTGTGAATCCAACCAATAACACTTACCGTACAGTCCGGTCTGTTCGTCTGATATGTCGCATATCTCGCCTAGGGGTGGTAAACGTCAGACCCCAATAGCTCGATAAGTCGTGTCGATATGAGATCTATAACAGCTCGAGAAACTACTGGTAACACTTACCAGTAAATCTCAGCAACCCTGGCCAGGGATTTCCGGTTATAGCCAATCGAACACAGCGCAACATCAACTCCCTATACCGGGACAGACGAATCCCCTCCTATCGCTCATTGCCTCCATGTGATTCGGGACTGTACCCAAAAGCCACCGTTTTGCACGCCCTCTTGGACGTGGTAAGGTGGAAATCAAAGCACAGTGGGAATCACACAAGACTTTATGACGATCTCGGGTCTACAGACTAACCTATACCAGTGTCACCAGAGAACTGCCATCTAACGTAAGGTATAATACCATCTGGGAGTTCTCGGCGAGTCCGTCCAGTGTACCCAGTCTCTACTGAGCACCCGTATATCATCTCTGATGTCAAACACCAATGGATATGGGATCATCCATCGCCCATCTGTATGGGTCGAGAAGGTATACGCTAGTCTACTCTGGTATATCGATGCCCCGTCTCGATACACCCACGACTAGGGACCTTGAAGGATGTACTTATGGACTACCATGTCCCCACTAGTATGATCCGCATCATAGTCCAGGTAGTCAAGTACACATCCTAAGGGCTTTACCAACATGTAACAGAGAGACAATCAGTGTACACGTTAAGCTAAAGAGTAACCAGATAGCATACTATCATGTCGAGCAAGAAAGTCCTTCCTATATATGTCCCATCATCCACTACAATATATATCCTATGTACAGTAATGGCCTCTAGGGCATACATATAACTAACAATCTCCCATTTGCACTAGGGCCATCTGTAGCAGTGGTTGTAGTATCTCATACTCAACCATCCCATAAAAGTCTCTCTCTGGGAAAAGGCCTTTGTGAGTGGATCCGCCATGTTGTCCTCTGAGTCTACTCTCCTTACCTCGATCACCCTAGAGATCAACTATCTCCATGATCAGGTGATACTGCCTTAGAATATGTCTGGATCACTGATGGGACGGACGTTCCTTGGCATAAGCCACAACTCCATTGTCACACAATGGGAGGAACTAAGTTCATCTCATGAACCATTATACACCCAGACTGCCACTTTGGTAGTATCTTAAGTAGCGATGTATCCAGCCTTTATCATCTAGTATGCCACGGTATCTAGTTTAGAACTCTTCCAACATACCGTCCCTTTACTGAGGGTAAAGACAATGCCTGTGACTGACATTCAGTCGTCCTTATCACTCTAGAACATTTCCAGTGATTCTCCCCAGGATCCATTGATACCATCTTACTACAGCTAGCGAGAATCCTAACATCCATTTAGATCTATCCCATAGATCCAAAACCCAGGATTTTGGAGGTATCGCTTTGATCCTATTTGGAGAATCCTTGTGATTAGCGGAGATTGACCGAGCGTAGCATAGGAAACTCCTTCCCTATCAAGAGTATGGCATCCATGTACTCTACGAAGATCACCACCATACTCCCTACTACCTTTTTTGTATATACAAGGTTCATCTACCATTTTGATGATGTCAAACTGTTTGACTAACTCATCAAAATAGATGTTCCAACTCCGCGATGCCTCCTTCATCACATAAAACATCTTGCACACGTTTCCGCTGCTCCCACTGTCTACGAAGCCCTCTGGCTATGTACTTATAGACGCTCTCTTCTAAATCAATATTTAGAAAAACAGTCATGACACTCAACCGCCAGATATCGTAGTCATGGTATGTAGCCGTGGCAAGTAGGATCTGGATGGACTTAAGCATAGCTCCTTAGAAAAGGTTTCATCATGATCCATACCTGGTCAATGATGCAAACCTTTAACAAGTCTAGCTTTGAAAGTCTCAACTTTTCCATGTACACCAAGTAATCTTCTCAAGATATACTTGCTTCTGATGGGGATTTAACCCTTCAGATAAAGCAACTAAAGTCCATACTTTGTTGATGTATAAGGATTCCATCTCAAATCGCTAAGCATCCAGCCATTCTTACAGAGTCCCACTCTTGATGGCCAGCTCGAAACTAGTTAGGTCATCATCTCATGATGCATTCCTCCCTCCCACTGTTATAGAGAAACCGAATTATCTCTCAGGTGGGTGAGGAACCCTACTAGATCGGCGGAGAGGCTGAGGTTCGTTGGTAACTATTGAATCTTTTGGTTCTTTCAAATCATCAGCTGCAGTTTGTATAGCTAGAACATTTCCAGTTCTACATAACAGACCTTGCCTCGAGCTTGTCCGGATTTTTCTTTTAGACATAGGCCGGACAACCCCAAATCTTAACTTACTTAAGAGATAGGCTCTTCCCATACCATATCTTATATGGAGTGGTAGGCAACTAATTTGATCGGAACCCTATTCAATAGGTATGCAACTTCTTAAGTGCATAACTCCCAAAAGGAAATAGGAAACTCAGTAGTACTCATCATAGAGCACACCTTATCATATAGGGTGTGATTGCTCCGCCCCGATACACCGACGTGCTGTGGTGTATACGGAGGAATAATACTGAGAGAGAGTCTCATTCTCCTTTAGAATAGTCCAGGATTTCCGTGCTCAAGTATTCTCCTCCTCGATCACATCAAAGGACATAAAACTTATACCCGCAATTTGGTTCTCTACTTCTAACTTATATTCTGTGAATATCTCAAAAGGTTCGGACTTATGTTTCAACAGGAACATATGTCTGAATCTTGAGAGATTATCAGAGAATGTAATGAAATACAAAGAACCGGTCTTGGTATGTGTAGACAGGGGACCTACATACATCAACATGTATCATCCCAAGAGTTCACTTACTCTTTCCCTGTTTCCAGTAAACAGGGCTATGATCATCTTATCTTTGTGACATGGCTGGCAAGTTTCATAAGATGTAAATTCAAACTAATTTAAATATGCATCTAAATGTAACTTTATCTAGTCGGGTCACATAGATCTGACCTAGTCTACAATACCTCAAGAAGGATCCGTTCATTTCTGAACTCTTCCTCTTGTGTGTGTTCCGTATACTAAGAACTGTATTTTGATTTGGAACATCAATACTTTTAGATAACGTGCCTGAACCGATCAACTTTTGATATAGGAAATGTTCAAAACATTATCCAACAATACAAAATTTTATCATTTCTTTACTTCTAAAGAGACTGATATGATTTTGTATATCAGGTTCGGTATCTAATAACATTCGTTCAGAATCAATGTATTTAGAATACAGGGTGACAGTGACCAACAGACTTGGCTGCAATACTTGCACCGTTTTCTGTCTCATGAAACTTATCACCCGTTCTCATTTCTCTACCTATCTGTAGCCCTATGCAACAGATTATATATCTGGGATTCTGATCCGGTATCAAATACCCAGAACGCAGAGGATACTGAGAAATAGTTCTTTGTAATGAACACACCCGAAGAAGATGCATCATCATACACTTTCTTCGTTTGGGCGGCACGGGAAATCTGGTATTCCCAATTTCCTGCTCTGTCTTATAACAATTATAAGTTGGAGCGGGACCAACGTTCCCCAGCTCAGTATAACAAGCGGGTTCCGTCAATACATCCATATTATTATCTTGATTAAGGCGTGATATGGTCTCTACCTGGAGAGAGAGAGAAGAAAACACTCAGCGTGCACTCTTGCAAGATCAGATTGGTTATTATTTTATCTAATCAGGATGGCTCCCACTGTTTTTATCAAATCTTCCTTCAAACCCTAAAAGGAAAGACTAGCCGGGATTAATTACATGCTACAATTTCGCCAATCTTTCAGCCAGGCCAGTGTCGGTACTTTGAGGGAGGTTCCCCGTGCTTTCGCACGGACCTAATTAAAGTAAACCTCGTTTTCCCAGAAGCGTAACCCCGTTGACATCTTCTAGACACCTACTTGATCGGCTAATTGTAATGTGTAAAACTTTCCCAGGAGTAACAATTACTCGCAGCGGGTATCGGGATCCAACTATCTCATAGAAGGTATGCAATCTCATTGCAAATTTCAACACTTGAAATTCCCGATAATATTTTGCCCCTAGCAGCTATATGACCTTAACATAGTCAACAAATCATAAGTGCTAGTCAAGTTCAACCCGTCATTTCCTGATTGAATTAAACCCACCCACACGACCCTTAACATAGTGAACAAAGTCGACTACCCTAATCCAATCGCATCATATGCTTATACAGATAAGCACTAATTAGCTACCGCACACTACGCCTTAACATAGTCAACAAACGTAGCAAGAATACTAACTAGTACTTATCTGAAATGACGGACGGCTACGACAGGTTTTTCTGAAAACCTATTGCGTAATGAACTTGATATCGTTGTAGAATCAAACGATTTTAAAATGGAGTGTTTTTTAGGCTTTTCTAGTTTTGCTAAAGGGGTCACTCCCGGTGAAGGGATCGTCGGCCCTTTCCTCATCGAATAAGGTGCAGGATATATCATATATATCACTGTGCAAAGCAAAAACTATAGAAGCAATCAAAAGACAAACCAATGGTTGTAGAATCTGCCAGTTATTGCTAAAGGAGTCACTCCCGGTGAAGGGATCTCGGTCCTTTCATTATCGAATAAGGAGCAGGATGTTCTACAAGGAACACCGCGATGCAAAGCAAGAACTGTAGCTACCTGTTTTTGAAAATTCGATTCCACAACATCTTAGGTTTCTTTTTCTTTCATTAATCACATTAATGAAGTCCCATCATTTAAGCACCTAAACATCACAGATAAATACGACGTACACTTATACCATCCGCATTCACCTCAATGTCCCTTCGTGCACCGTTAGGTTAGGTGACTAACGGCAGAGCGGGGCAGGGCTAGCGCAGGTGTAAAACATAAATAACGCCTATATAATATATCATATATACTATATACAGTATTTATCACAGAACATCACATGATCACATCACAGATATCGCAGCAGAAGAAACATATGAAACATTGGATATACTAGGACGTCCGTATTTTTAATACGAGCCAATATAAAACACGGATTCCACGGTCGCGATGAATAGCCAAACCCACACCCCTAGACCCCTACGAGAGCGGCAAGCAACCCAACCAATTCTAGAGTTAGGAGACCCGGACTCGACTCCTCGAGTTGGTCTCCCACTGGACTCCAGAACCCGGTTACTTGTGCTCCCCTCCTTGGGTCTATCCTAGTGCGGAAAAGTAAATAATATACAAACGGTGACAACTTCCGCAACCTGGAAGTGCCCCAATAAAAGAATATTACATACAAGTTTTTACATGAATGAAAATGAAAAACACTCATCTCACATAGAAAACCCCGGCTATTCAAACACGACGATCCAATATAACATATCCAGCAACACATAACATCACATGTCATCAACGTAAGTAAATATGCGCATCCCAATTGTCGTTGACATATAGCAACGAAACCGGCGATGTCACATATTACACTTACGGTCACAGAAAAGAAAGTGTAAAACTACAACAATTGGAATCCGCAACCTGCATAGACATCGCATGCCTAATCAAATGAATTCCTTAGACATCGCATGCCTAACAATTATAAACCCCGCATTTTAGTCTCATTATCGAAAACACTTTTCAATATCAAGTAGGGCAATTCAACAAGATTCCGGATATCCTGATCGAATGCTCGTCGCAAACTTTAGTAGGCGGCCGCACCCCCGATACCGTCGACGAAGTGCACCAAGGCGGAACACCGCTGCCGCGAGCACCCGAACGGATGCTTTCGGCGACGGGGTTCTCCTACAGTCACTTGGTCAGGGCTAAGGGGTGTAGCTGTCTATTAAATATCCGCGTACGCTACGTGATTGCGACGGACTTTTGATTGCATCAAAATTCCGTGGCAACCGATCATTTGAGTCTAAAGTGCTAGATTTATAACATTCATATTAGTTATCACATAACTACTTGTGAATTCCAAATATTGTATCACGTTCCAGATAAATAGAAAATGTTAAACTTTCCGATCGAACAGTCAAACACCCAAATTTTCCCGAAATAGCTCAACACATGAAATAGGTTTAAAAACATCCAGTTCATGCCTCAGTACCAACGGTCCAGCCGTAGAAGGGTCAAGCCAACGCCTCACATGTGGCACGCCGTACTGCCCCAAACCCTAAGGTTCAAAGGACAGTTCAAGACGGTCACATAATTGAGTTAAGGTTTGTTGTCTTCTAGAGGGACCATCGCGTTACTTGCACTACTTAGAACGTCATTAAACTACGGAAAGATCCAACACTTGGAAATTTCCCAACAGGGGAAAAATTGGGTATTTATATCCGGTCGAACTTTTCAAGACTTTCTAAAATTATCCGGAAAAACACATACGAAGTTAAACTTCCCGATTGAAACACCGAGTCCCCAATACAACCCAGAAAACTCAACTCTTGAGTAGAAGTTAAAATATCCCAGAAAATACAGCACTAAAAGATAGAGATTACTGTGCAAATATTAATGAAAGAGGAGACAGAACGGCCGTGAAACCGCCGCACGAGCCAGGCTCGTGCCGCGGTTCCGCGGCGCTTTGATCGAATTAGGTCAACGTTTTGCACAGTAATTCTTACAAAAACCTGCTAATTTTTCTGCATATTTTTAATTTGGAAAAATGCACAGTTTTGAAAAATGTACAGAGAAGGCTTAGAATTAGGGTTTCGGGGTTCGATCGGGTTTCTAACATCGTCTACGCATCGCGTAATGCTCTAGCTAGGCTCTGATACTACTGTAGCGTTCCTAGAAACACTAATGAGGTCTCACAAGGCATCAACCATGCCAATTCCAAATTTTTCCGGTGCCGAGAAACCCTAATATAGATCGTTAACTAGAGATTAGGCGAAATATGCAAGTAGTAAACAACTTTACTGCTAAGTGAAAGAGACTACAACCTTTGTAGATCCGGTCCTCCACTTCCTTAGCTCCGTGATGATGTCCCTCCGCTGCGATCATCGGATCCCGGACTCTAGCGATGGTTTTGTCGAAGAAATGATCGGGCTAGGTCGTCGACTTCGATGCCGAAGATGATCTACGTCGAGGCAACACAAGATCAAGCTCCAACTTCACCAAGTCATGAAACTTGTGAAGAAAACACCCTATACTACTTGGCAAGTGGTAGAGGATGAAGAAATAGGAAGTGGGTTCACTTTGGATTTGGATTTCTCACTCTTTATCTCAAGTCACCATTGAAGCTAGCAAGCTTCTTTCTTCTTGAAGAAGAAGAAAAAGAAGAAAAAGAATATGATAAGAATAAATGATAATAGAAAATAAAGTGATTCTTATCATATTAGCAACCATGGTTGAGTGTAGAGAATCAACTAGGGTTAGATGAATGGTTAAGTTAAGCAAAAGAAACAAAAATGGTCAAAGCTTCAAGTGTAAAACAAAAAAGCCACCATTTTCTTTTCTTTTGCCAAAAAGAATAAAGTAAATAAATGAGTAAATCAAACCCTAACCATTAACCTAATCATAGTTTAAAGCATACACACAACCAAGTTTGCATGTATCATCAAACATGATACAAACTAGTGCACAAAACTATATCATATATATATAATGTGCACATCATATGAGAAAATCCATTTTAAGTAAACCAATACTAGTTAATGCAAAGTAATATATCAAATATATAATTATGCATTAAATTGTTAAATCAAAGCTTGATTTAATGATCCGGTCATACTGCATATAACCGACTAATATTTAGTGTATCAATGTATCGAATCAACACTTGATTCGGTAACCCGGCTATATCTCATATAACCGTGCAATGATATAAATCGTGATAATAGAATACAGTATCACATACTGGTATTATTCTCGGTCCCGCACATATCTCATATGCGCTCCTATTTCGTTTCGCTTGAGCCAGGAAACCTCTTTGTAGGACTCTAAAGACTCGTCAATACGCCGGCAGCAGGTGGTGATCATATCAAACACCCATAAGCCGTAAGCGGTCTGCTAAACGTAACGGCCACCCGGGTATTGAGCAATGAGAAGATCGACGAGCAAGCCCGCTCACACTCCTGTGAATCCAACCAGTAACACTTACCGTACAGTCCGGTCTGTTCGTCTGATATGTTGCATATCTCGCCTAGGGGTGGTAAACGTCAGACCCCAATAGCTCGATAAGTCGTGTCGATATGAGATCTATAACAGCTCGAGAAACTACTGGTAACACTTACCAGTAAATCTCAGCAACCCTGGCCAGGGATTTCCGGTTATAGCCAATCGAACACAGCGCAACATCAACTTCCTATACCGGGAGAGACGAATCCCATCCTATCGCTCATTGCCTCCATGTGATTCGGGACTGTACCCAAAAGCCACCGTTTTGCACACCCTCTTGGACGTGGTAAGGTGGAAATCAAAGCACAGTGGGAATCATACAAGACTTTATGACGATCTCGGGTCTACAGACTAACCTGTACCAGTGTCACCAGAGAACTGCCATCTGACGTACGGTATAATACCATCTGGGAGTTCTCGGCGAGTCCGTCCAGTGTACCCAGTCTCTACTGAGCACCCGTATATCATCTCTGATGTCAAACACCAATGGATATGGGATCATCCATCGCCCATCTATATGGGTCGAGAAGGTATACGCTAGTCTACTCTGGTATATTGATGCCCCGTCTCGATACACCCATGACTAGGGACCTTGAAGGATGTACTTATGGACTACCATGTCCCCACTAGTATGATCCGCATCATAGTCCAGGTAGTCAAGTACACATCCTGAGGGCTTTACCAACATGCAATAGAGAGACAATCAGTGTACACGTTAAGGTAAAGAGTAACCAGATAGCATACTATCATGTCGAGCAAGAAAGTCCTCCCTATATATGTCCCAGCATCCACTACAATATACATCCTATGTACAGTAATGGCTTCTAGGGCATACATATAACTAACAATAAAAGGAAAACAGTATGTCCATAAGCAAATGGGCACCGATGAAAACCCGAAAGGGCGCCGTTAGTAAAAACAGCAGGGCTACCGGCGAGTTTTGTGAAAACCCCATGATCAGGTGATACTGCCTTAGAATATGTCTGGATCACTGATGGGACGGACGTTCCTTGGCATAAGCCACAACTCCATTGTCACACAATGGGAGGAACTAAGTTCATCTCATGAACCATTATACACCCAGACTGCCACTTTGGTAGTATCTTAAGTAGCGATGTATCCAGCCTTTATCATCTAGTATGCCACGGTATCTAGTTTAGAACTCTTCCAAAATACCGTCCCTTTACTGAGGGTAAAGACAATGCCTGTGACTGACATTCAGTCGTCCTTATCACTCTAGAACATTTCCAGTGATTCTCCCCAGGATCCATTGATACCATCTTACTACAGCTAGCGAGAATCCTAACATCCATTTAGATCTATCCCATAGATCCAAAACCCAGGATTTTGGAGGTATCGCTTTGATCCTATTTGGAGAATCCTTGTGATTAGCGGAGATTGACCGAGCGTAGCATAGGAAACTCCTTCCCTATCAAGAGTATGGCATCCATGTACTCTACGAAGATCACCACCATACTCCCTACTACCTTTTTTGTATATACAAGGTTCATCTACCATTTTGATGATGTCAAACTGTTTGACTAACTCATCAAAATAGATGTTCCAACTCCGCGATGCCTCCTTCATCACATAAAACATCTTGCACACGTTTCCGCTGCTCCCACTGTCTACGAAGCCCTCTGGCTATGTACTTATAGACGCTCTCTTCTAAATCAATATTTAGAAAAACAGTCATGACACTCAACCGCCAGATATCGTAGTCATGGTATGTAGCCGTGGCAAGTAGGATCTGGATGGACTTAAGCATAGCTCCTTAGAAAAGGTTTCATCATGATCCATACCTGGTCAATGATGCAAACCTTTAACAAGTCTAGCTTTGAAAGTCTCAACTTTTCCATGTACACCAAGTAATCTTCTCAAGATATACTTGCTTCTGATGGGGATTTAACCCTTCAGATAAAGCAACTAAAGTCCATACTTTGTTGATGTATAAGGATTCCATCTCAAATCGCTAAGCATCCAGCCATTCTTACAGAGTCCCACTCTTGATGGCCAGCTCGAAACTAGTTAGGTCATCATCTCATGATGCATTCCTCCCTCCCACTGTTATAGAGAAACCGAATTATCTCTCAGGTGGGTGAGGAACCCTACTAGATCGGCGGAGAGGCTGAGGTTCGTTGGTAACTATTGAATCTTTTGGTTCTTTCAAATCATCAGCTGCAGTTTGTATAGCTAGAACATTTCCAGTTCTACATAACAGACCTTGCCTCGAGCTTGTCCGGATTTTTCTTTTAGACATAGGCCGGACAACCCCAAATCTTAACTTACTTAAGAGATAGGCTCTTCCCATACCATATCTTATATGGAGTGGTAGGCAACTAATTTGATCGGAACCCTATTCAATAGGTATGCAACTTCTTAAGTGCATAACTCCCAAAAGGAAATAGGAAACTCAGTAGTACTCATCATAGAGCACACCTTATCATATAGGGTGTGATTGCTCCGCCCCGATACACCGACGTGCTGTGGTGTATACGGAGGAATAATACTGAGAGAGAGTCTCATTCTCCTTTAGAATAGTCCAGGATTTCCGTGCTCAAGTATTCTCCTCCTCGATCACATCAAAGGACATAAAACTTATACCCGCAATTTGGTTCTCTACTTCTAACTTATATTCTGTGAATATCTCAAAAGGTTCGGACTTATGTTTCAACAGGAACATATGTCTGAATCTTGAGAGATTATCAGAGAATGTAATGAAATACAAAGAACCGGTCTTGGTATGTGTAGACAGGGGACCTACATACATCAACATGTATCATCCCAAGAGTTCACTTACTCTTTCCCTGTTTCCAGTAAACAGGGCTATGATCATCTTATCTTTGTGACATGGCTGGCAAGTTTCATAAGATGTAAATTCAAACTAATTTAAATATGCATCTAAATGTAACTTTATCTAGTCGGGTCACATAGATCTGACCTAGTCTACAATACCTCAAGAAGGATCCGTTCATTTCTGAACTCTTCCTCTTGTGTGTGTTCCGTATACTAAGAACTGTATTTTGATTTGGAACATCAATACTTTTAGATAACGTGCCTGAACCGATCAACTTTTGATATAGGAAATGTTCAAAACATTATCCAACAATACAAAATTTTATCATTTCTTTACTTCTAAAGAGACTGATATGATTTTGTATATCAGGTTCGGTATCTAATAACATTCGTTCAGAATCAATGTATTTAGAATACAGGGTGACAGTGACCAACAGACTTGGCTGCAATACTTGCACCGTTTTCTGTCTCATGAAACTTATCACCCGTTCTCATTTCTCTACCTATCTGTAGCCCTATGCAACAGATTATATATCTGGGATTCTGATCCGGTATCAAATACCCAGAACGCAGAGGATACTGAGAAATAGTTCTTTGTAATGAACACACCCGAAGAAGATGCATCATCATACACTTTCTTCGTTTGGGCGGCACGGGAAATCTGGTATTCCCAATTTCCTGCTCTGTCTTATAACAATTATAAGTTGGAGCGGGACCAACGTTCCCCAGCTCAGTATAACAAGCGGGTTCCGTCAATACATCCATATTATTATCTTGATTAAGGCGTGATATGGTCTCTACCTGGAGAGAGAGAGAAGAAAACACTCAGCGTGCACTCTTGCAAGATCAGATTGGTTATTATTTTATCTAATCAGGATGGCTCCCACTGTTTTTATCAAATCTTCCTTCAAACCCTAAAAGGAAAGACTAGCCGGGATTAATTACATGCTACAATTTCGCCAATCTTTCAGCCAGGCCAGTGTCGGTACTTTGAGGGAGGTTCCCCGTGCTTTCGCACGGACCTAATTAAAGTAAACCTCGTTTTCCCAGAGGCGTAACCCCGTTGACATCTTCTAGACACCTACTTGATCGGCTAATTGTAATGTGTAAAACTTTCCCAGGAGTAACAATTACTCGCAGCGGGTATCGGGATCCAACTATCTCATAGAAGGTATGCAATCTCATTGCAAATTTCAACACTTGAAATTCCCGATAATATTTTGCCCCTAGCAGCTATATGACCTTAACATAGTCAACAAATCATAAGTGCTAGTCAAGTTCAACCCGTCATTTCCTGATTGAATTAAACCCACCCACACGACCCTTAACATAGTGAACAAAGTCGACTACCCTAATCCAATCGCATCATATGCTTATACAGATAAGCACTAATTAGCTACCGCACACTACGCCTTAACATAGTCAACAAACGTAGCAAGAATACTAACTAGTACTTATCTGAAATGACGGACGGCTACGACAGGTTTTTCTGAAAACCTATTGCGTAATGAACTTGATATCGTTGTAGAATCAAACGATTTTAAAATGGAGTGTTTTTTAGGCTTTTCTAGTTTTGCTAAAGGGGTCACTCCCGGTGAAGGGATCGTCGGCCCTTTCCTCATCGAATAAGGTGCAGGATATATCATATATATCACTGTGCAAAGCAAAAACTATAGAAGCAATCAAAAGACAAACCAATGGTTGTAGAATCTGCCAGTTATTGCTAAAGGAGTCACTCCCGGTGAAGGGATCTCGGTCCTTTCCTTATCGAATAAGGAGCAGGATGTTCTACAAGGAACACCGCGATGCAAAGCAAGAACTGTAGCTACCTGTTTTTGAAAATTCGATTCCACAACATCTTAGTTTTCTTTTTCTTTCATTAATCACATTAATGAAGTCCCATCATTTAAGCACCTAAACATCACAGATAAATACGACGTACACTTATACCATCCGCATTCACCTCAATGTCCCTTCGTGCACCGTTAGGTTAGGTGACTAACGGCAGAGCGGGGCAGGGCTAGCGCAGGTGTAAAACATAAATAACGCCTATATAATATATCATATATACTATATACAGTATTTATCACAGAACATCACATGATCACATCACAGATATCGCAGCAGAAGAAACATATGAAACATTGGATATACTAGGACGTCCGTATTTTTAATACGAGCCAATATAAAACACGGATTCCACGGTCGCGATGAATAGCCAAACCCACACCCCTAGACCCCTACGAGAGCGGCAAGCAACCCAACCAATTCTAGAGTTAGGAGACCCGGACTCGACTCCTCGAGTTGGTCTCCCACTGGACTCCAGAACCCGGTTACTTGTGCTCCCCTCCTTGGGTCTATCCTAGTGCGGAAAAGTAAATAATATACAAACGGTGACAACTTCCGCAACCTGGAAGTGCCCCAATAAAAGAATATTACATACAAGTTTTTACATGAATGAAAATGAAAAACACTCATCTCACATAGAAAACCCCGGCTATTCAAACACGACGATCCAATATAACATATCCAGCAACACATAACATCACATGTCATCAACGTAAGTAAATATGCGCATCCCAATTGTCGTTGACATATAGCAACGAAACCGGCGATGTCACATATTACACTTACGGTCACAGAAAAGAAAGTGTAAAACTACAACAATTGGAATCCGCAACCTGCATAGACATCGCATGCCTAATCAAATGAATTCCTTAGACATCGCATGCCTAACAATTATAAACCCCGCATTTTAGTCTCATTATCGAAAACACTTTTCAATATCAAGTAGGGCAATTCAACAAGATTCCGGATATCCTGATCGAATGCTCGTCGCAAACTTTAGTAGGCGGCCGCACCCCCGATACCGTCGACGAAGTGCACCAAGGCGGAACACCGCTGCCGCGAGCACCCGAACGGATGCTTTCGGCGACGGGGTTCTCCTACAGTCACTTGGTCAGGGCTAAGGGGTGTAGCTGTCTATTAAATATCCGCGTACGCTACGTGATTGCGACGGACTTTTGATTGCATCAAAATTCCGTGGCAACCGATCATTTGAGTCTAAAGTGCTAGATTTATAACATTCATATTAGTTATCACATAACTACTTGTGAATTCCAAATATTGTATCACGTTCCAGATAAATAGAAAATGTTAAACTTTCCGATCGAACAGTCAAACACCCAAATTTTCCCGAAATAGCTCAACACATGAAATAGGTTTAAAAACATCCAGTTCATGCCTCAGTACCAACGGTCCAGCCGTAGAAGGGTCAAGCCAACGCCTCACATGTGGCACGCCGTACTGCCCCAAACCCTAAGGTTCAAAGGACAGTTCAAGACGGTCACATAATTGAGTTAAGGTTTGTTGTCTTCTAGAGGGACCATCGCGTTACTTGCACTACTTAGAACGTCATTAAACTACGGAAAGATCCAACACTTGGAAATTTCCCAACAGGGGAAAAATTGGGTATTTATATCCGGTCGAACTTTTCAAGACTTTCTAAAATTATCCGGAAAAACACATACGAAGTTAAACTTCCCGATTGAAACACCGAGTCCCCAATACAACCCAGAAAACTCAACTCTTGAGTAGAAGTTAAAATATCCCAGAAAATACAGCACTAAAAGATAGAGATTACTGTGCAAATATTAATGAAAGAGGAGACAGAACGGCCGTGAAACCGCCGCACGAGCCAGGCTCGTGCCGCGGTTCCGCGGCGCTTTGATCGAATTAGGTCAACGTTTTGCACAGTAATTCTTACAAAAACCTGCTAATTTTTCTGCATATTTTTAATTTGGAAAAATGCACAGTTTTGAAAAATGTACAGAGAAGGCTTAGAATTAGGGTTTCGGGGTTCGATCGGGTTTCTAACATCGTCTACGCATCGCGTAATGCTCTAGCTAGGCTCTGATACTACTGTAGCGTTCCTAGAAACACTAATGAGGTCTCACAAGGCATCAACCATGCCAATTCCAAATTTTTCCGGTGCCGAGAAACCCTAATATAGATCGTTAACTAGAGATTAGGCGAAATATGCAAGTAGTAAACAACTTTACTGCTAAGTGAAAGAGACTACAACCTTTGTAGATCCGGTCCTCCACTTCCTTAGCTCCGTGATGATGTCCCTCCGCTGCGATCATCGGATCCCGGACTCTATCGATGGTTTTGTCGAAGAAATGATCGGGCTAGGTCGTCGACTTCGATGCCGAAGATGATCTACGTCGAGGCAACACAAGATCAAGCTCCAACTTCACCAAGTCATGAAACTTGTGAAGAAAACACCCTATACTACTTGGCAAGTGGTAGAGGATGAAGAAATAGGAAGTGGGTTCACTTTGGATTTGGATTTCTCACTCTTTATCTCAAGTCACCATTGAAGCTAGCAAGCTTCTTTCTTCTTGAAGAAGAAGAAAAAGAAGAAAAAGAATATGATAAGAATAAATGATAATAGAAAATAAAGTGATTCTTATCATATTAGCAACCATGGTTGAGTGTAGAGAATCAACTAGGGTTAGATGAATGGTTAAGTTAAGCAAAAGAAACAAAAATGGTCAAAGCTTCAAGTGTAAAACAAAAAAGCCACCATTTTCTTTTCTTTTGCCAAAAAGAATAAAGTAAATAAATGAGTAAATCAAACCCTAACCATTAACCTAATCATAGTTTAAAGCATACACACAACCAAGTTTGCATGTATCATCAAACATGATACAAACTAGTGCACAAAACTATATCATATATATATAATGTGCACATCATATGAGAAAATCCATTTTAAGTAAACCAATACTAGTTAATGCAAAGTAATATATCAAATATATAATTATGCATTAAATTGTTAAATCAAAGCTTGATTTAATGATCCGGTCATACTGCATATAACCGACTAATATTTAGTGTATCAATGTATCGAATCAACACTTGATTCGGTAACCCGGCTATATCTCATATAACCGTGCAATGATATAAATCGTGATAATAGAATACAGTATCACATACTGGTATTATTCTCGGTCCCGCACATATCTCATATGCGCTCCTATTTCGTTTCGCTTGAGCCAGGAAACCTCTGTGTAGGACTCTAAAGACTCGTCAATACGCCGGCAGCAGGTGGTGATCATATCAAACACCCATAAGCCGTAAGCGGTCTGCTAAACGTAACGGCCACCCGGGTATTGAGCAATGAGAAGATCGACGAGCAAGCCCGCTCACACTCCTGTGAATCCAACCAGTAACACTTACCGTACAGTCCGGTCTGTTCGTCTGATATGTTGCATATCTCGCCTAGGGGTGGTAAACGTCAGACCCCAATAGCTCGATAAGTCGTGTCGATATGAGATCTATAACAGCTCGAGAAACTACTGGTAACACTTACCAGTAAATCTCAGCAACCCTGGCCAGGGATTTCCGGTTATAGCCAATCGAACACAGCGCAACATCAACTTCCTATACCGGGAGAGACGAATCCCATCCTATCGCTCATTGCCTCCATGTGATTCGGGACTGTACCCAAAAGCCACCGTTTTGCACACCCTCTTGGACGTGGTAAGGTGGAAATCAAAGCACAGTGGGAATCATACAAGACTTTATGACGATCTCGGGTCTACAGACTAACCTGTACCAGTGTCACCAGAGAACTGCCATCTGACGTACGGTATAATACCATCTGGGAGTTCTCGGCGAGTCCGTCCAGTGTACCCAGTCTCTACTGAGCACCCGTATATCATCTCTGATGTCAAACACCAATGGATATGGGATCATCCATCGCCCATCTATATGGGTCGAGAAGGTATACGCTAGTCTACTCTGGTATATTGATGCCCCGTCTCGATACACCCATGACTAGGGACCTTGAAGGATGTACTTATGGACTACCATGTCCCCACTAGTATGATCCGCATCATAGTCCAGGTAGTCAAGTACACATCCTGAGGGCTTTACCAACATGCAATAGAGAGACAATCAGTGTACACGTTAAGGTAAAGAGTAACCAGATAGCATACTATCATGTCGAGCAAGAAAGTCCTCCCTATATATGTCCCAGCATCCACTACAATATACATCCTATGTACAGTAATGGCTTCTAGGGCATACATATAACTAACAATAAAAGGAAAACAGTATGTCCATAAGCAAATGGGCACCGATGAAAACCCGAAAGGGCGCCGTTAGTAAAAACAGCAGGGCTACCGGCGAGTTTTGTGAAAACCCCATGATCAGGTGATACTGCCTTAGAATATGTCTGGATCACTGATGGGACGGACGTTCCTTGGCATAAGCCACAACTCCATTGTCACACAATGGGAGGAACTGAGTTCATCTCATGAACCATTATACACCCAGACTGCCACTTTGGTAGTATCTTAAGTAGCGATGTATCCAGCCTTTATCATCTAGTATGCCACGGTATCTAGTTTAGAACTCTTCCAACATACCGTCCCTTTACTGAGGGTAAAGACAATGCCTGTGACTGACATTCAGTCGTCCTTATCACTCTAGAACATTTCCAGTGATTCTCCCCAGGATCCATTGATACCATCTTACTACAGCTAGCGAGAATCCTAACATCCATTTAGATCTATCCCATAGATCCAAAACCCAGGATTTTGGAGGTATCGCTTTGATCCTATTTGGAGAATCCTTGTGATTAGCGGAGATTGACCGAGCGTAGCATAGGAAACTCCTTCCCTATCAAGAGTATGGCATCCATGTACTCTACGAAGATCACCACCATACTCCCTACTACCTTTTTTGTATATACAAGGTTCATCTACCATTTTGATGATGTCAAACTGTTTGACTAACTCATCAAAATAGATGTTCCAACTCCGCGATGCCTCCTTCATCACATAAAACATCTTGCACACGTTTCCGCTGCTCCCACTGTCTACGAAGCCCTCTGGCTATGTACTTATAGACGCTCTCTTCTAAATCAATATTTAGAAAAACAGTCATGACACTCAACCGCCAGATATCGTAGTCATGGTATGTAGCCGTGGCAAGTAGGATCTGGATGGACTTAAGCATAGCTCCTTAGAAAAGGTTTCATCATGATCCATACCTGGTCAATGATGCAAACCTTTAACAAGTCTAGCTTTGAAAGTCTCAACTTTTCCATGTACACCAAGTAATCTTCTCAAGATATACTTGCTTCTGATGGGGATTTAACCCTTCAGATAAAGCAACTAAAGTCCATACTTTGTTGATGTATAAGGATTCCATCTCAAATCGCTAAGCATCCAGCCATTCTTACAGAGTCCCACTCTTGATGGCCAGCTCGAAACTAGTTAGGTCATCATCTCATGATGCATTCCTCCCTCCCACTGTTATAGAGAAACCGAATTATCTCTCAGGTGGGTGAGGAACCCTACTAGATCGGCGGAGAGGCTGAGGTTCGTTGGTAACTATTGAATCTTTTGGTTCTTTCAAATCATCAGCTGCAGTTTGTATAGCTAGAACATTTCCAGTTCTACATAACAGACCTTGCCTCGAGCTTGTCCGGATTTTTCTTTTAGACATAGGCCGGACAACCCCAAATCTTAACTTACTTAAGAGATAGGCTCTTCCCATACCATATCTTATATGGAGTGGTAGGCAACTAATTTGATCGGAACCCTATTCAATAGGTATGCAACTTCTTAAGTGCATAACTCCCAAAAGGAAATAGGAAACTCAGTAGTACTCATCATAGAGCACACCTTATCATATAGGGTGTGATTGCTCCGCCCCGATACACCGACGTGCTGTGGTGTATACGGAGGAATAATACTGAGAGAGAGTCTCATTCTCCTTTAGAATAGTCCAGGATTTCCGTGCTCAAGTATTCTCCTCCTCGATCACATCAAAGGACATAAAACTTATACCCGCAATTTGGTTCTCTACTTCTAACTTATATTCTGTGAATATCTCAAAAGGTTCGGACTTATGTTTCAACAGGAACATATGTCTGAATCTTGAGAGATTATCAGAGAATGTAATGAAATACAAAGAACCGGTCTTGGTATGTGTAGACAGGGGACCTACATACATCAACATGTATCATCCCAAGAGTTCACTTACTCTTTCCCTGTTTCCAGTAAACAGGGCTATGATCATCTTATCTTTGTGACATGGCTGGCAAGTTTCATAAGATGTAAATTCAAACTAATTTAAATATGCATCTAAATGTAACTTTATCTAGTCGGGTCACATAGATCTGACCTAGTCTACAATACCTCAAGAAGGATCCGTTCATTTCTGAACTCTTCCTCTTGTGTGTGTTCCGTATACTAAGAACTGTATTTTGATTTGGAACATCAATACTTTTAGATAACGTGCCTGAACCGATCAACTTTTGATATAGGAAATGTTCAAAACATTATCCAACAATACAAAATTTTATCATTTCTTTACTTCTAAAGAGACTGATATGATTTTGTATATCAGGTTCGGTATCTAATAACATTCGTTCAGAATCAATGTATTTAGAATACAGGGTGACAGTGACCAACAGACTTGGCTGCAATACTTGCACCGTTTTCTGTCTCATGAAACTTATCACCCGTTCTCATTTCTCTACCTATCTGTAGCCCTATGCAACAGATTATATATCTGGGATTCTGATCCGGTATCAAATACCCAGAACGCAGAGGATACTGAGAAATAGTTCTTTGTAATGAACACACCCGAAGAAGATGCATCATCATACACTTTCTTCGTTTGGGCGGCACGGGAAATCTGGTATTCCCAATTTCCTGCTCTGTCTTATAACAATTATAAGTTGGAGCGGGACCAACGTTCCCCAGCTCAGTATAACAAGCGGGTTCCGTCAATACATCCATATTATTATCTTGATTAAGGCGTGATATGGTCTCTACCTGGAGAGAGAGAGAAGAAAACACTCAGCGTGCACTCTTGCAAGATCAGATTGGTTATTATTTTATCTAATCAGGATGGCTCCCACTGTTTTTATCAAATCTTCCTTCAAACCCTAAAAGGAAAGACTAGCCGGGATTAATTACATGCTACAATTTCGCCAATCTTTCAGCCAGGCCAGTGTCGGTACTTTGAGGGAGGTTCCCCGTGCTTTCGCACGGACCTAATTAAAGTAAACCTCGTTTTCCCAGAGGCGTAACCCCGTTGACATCTTCTAGACACCTACTTGATCGGCTAATTGTAATGTGTAAAACTTTCCCAGGAGTAACAATTACTCGCAGCGGGTATCGGGATCCAACTATCTCATAGAAGGTATGCAATCTCATTGCAAATTTCAACACTTGAAATTCCCGATAATATTTTGCCCCTAGCAGCTATATGACCTTAACATAGTCAACAAATCATAAGTGCTAGTCAAGTTCAACCCGTCATTTCCTGATTGAATTAAACCCACCCACACGACCCTTAACATAGTGAACAAAGTCGACTACCCTAATCCAATCGCATCATATGCTTATACAGATAAGCACTAATTAGCTACCGCACACTACGCCTTAACATAGTCAACAAACGTAGCAAGAATACTAACTAGTACTTATCTGAAATGACGGACGGCTACGACAGGTTTTTCTGAAAACCTATTGCGTAATGAACTTGATATCGTTGTAGAATCAAACGATTTTAAAATGGAGTGTTTTTTAGGCTTTTCTAGTTTTGCTAAAGGGGTCACTCCCGGTGAAGGGATCGTCGGCCCTTTCCTCATCGAATAAGGTGCAGGATATATCATATATATCACTGTGCAAAGCAAAAACTATAGAAGCAATCAAAAGACAAACCAATGGTTGTAGAATCTGCCAGTTATTGCTAAAGGAGTCACTCCCGGTGAAGGGATCTCGGTCCTTTCCTTATCGAATAAGGAGCAGGATGTTCTACAAGGAACACCGCGATGCAAAGCAAGAACTGTAGCTACCTGTTTTTGAAAATTCGATTCACAACATCTTAGTTTTCTTTTTCTTTCATTAATCACATTAATGAAGTCCCATCATTTAAGCACCTAAACATCACAGATAAATACGACGTACACTTATACCAATCCGCATTCACCTCAATGTCCCTTCGTGCACCGTTAGGTTAGGTGACTAACGGCAGAGCGGGGCAGGGCTAGCGCAGGTGTAAAACATAAATAACGCCTATATAATATATCATATATACTATATCAGTATTTATCACAGAACATCACATGATCACATCACAGATATCGCAGCAGAAGAAACATATGAAACATTGGATATACTAGGACGTCCGTATTTTTAATACGAGCCAATATAAAACACGGATTCCACGGTCGCGATGAATTAGCCAAAACCCACACCCCTAGACCCCTACGAGAGCGGCAAGCAACCCCAACCAATTCTAGAGTTAGGAGACCCGGACTCGACTCCTCGAGTTGGTCTCCCACTGGACTCCAGAACCCGGTTACTTGTGCTCCCCTCCTTGGGTCTATCCTAGTGCGGAAAAGTAAATAATATACAAACGGTGACAACTTCCGCAACCTGGAAGTGCCCCAATAAAAGAATATTACATACAAGTTTTTACATGAATGAAAATGAAAAACACTCATCTCACATAGAAAACCCCGCTATTCAAACACGACGATCCAATATAACATATCCAGCAAACACATAACATCACATGTCATCAACGTAAGTAAATATGCGCATCCCAATTGTCGTTGACATATAGCAACGAAACCGGCGATGTCACATATTACACTTACGGTCACAGAAAAGAAAGTGTAAAACTACAACAATTGGAATCCGCAACCTGCATAGACATCGCATGCCTAATCAAATGAATTCCTTAGACATCGCATGCCTAACAATTATAAACCCCGCATTTTAGTCTCATTATCGAAAACACTTTTCAATATCAAGTAGGCAATTCAACAAGATTCCGGATATCCTGATCGAATGCTCGTCGCAAACTTTAGTAGGCGGCCGGCACCCCCGATACCGTCGACGAAGTGCACCAAGGCGGAACACCGCTGCCGCGAGCACCCGAACGGATGCTTTCGGCGACGGGGGTTCTCCTACAGTCACTTGGTCAGGGCTAAGGGGTGTAGCTGTCTATTAAATATCCGCGTACGCTACGTGATTGCGACGGACTTTTGATTGCATCAAAATTCCGTGGCAACCGATCATTTGAGTCTAAAGTAGATTTATAACATTCATATTAGTTATCACATAACTACTTGTGAATTCCAAATATTGTATCACGTTCCAGATAAATAGAAAATGTTAAACTTTCCGATCGAACAGTCAAACACCCAAATTTTCCCGAAATAGCTCAACACATGAAATAGGTTTAAAAACATCCAGTTCATGCCTCAGTACCAACGGTCCAGCCGTAGAAGGGTCAAGCCAACGCCTCACATGTGGCACGCCGTACTGCCCCAAACCCTAAGGTTCAAAGGACAGTTCAAGACGGTCACATAATTGAGTTAAGGTTTGTTGTCTTCTAGAGGGACCATCGCGTTACTTGCACTACTTAGAACGTCATTAAACTACGGAAAGATCCAACACTTGGAAATTTCCCAACAGGGGAAAAATTGGGTATTTATATCCGGTCGAACTTTTCAAGACTTTCTAAAATTATCCGGAAAAACACATACGAAGTTAAACTTCCCGATTGAAACACCGAGTCCCCAATACAACCCAGAAAACTCAACTCTTGAGTAGAAGTTAAAATATCCCAGAAAATACAGCACTAAAAGATAGAGATTACTGTGCAAATATTAATGAAAGAGGAGACAGAACGGCCGTGAAACCGCCGCACGAGCCAGGCTCGTGCCGCGGTTCCGCGGCGCTTTGATCGAATTAGGTCAACGTTTTGCACAGTAATTCTTACAAAAACCTGCTAATTTTTCTGCATATTTTTAATTTGGAAAAATGCACAGTTTTGAAAAATGTACAGAGAAGGCTTAGAATTAGGGTTTCGGGGTTCGATCGGGTTTCTAACATCGTCTACGCATCGCGTAATGCTCTAGCTAGGCTCTGATACTACTGTAGCGTTCCTAGAAACACTAATGAGGTCTCACAAGGCATCAACCATGCCAATTCCAAATTTTTCCGGTGCCGAGAAACCCTAATATAGATCGTTAACTAGAGATTAGGCGAAATATGCAAGTAGTAAACAACTTTACTGCTAAGTGAAAGAGACTACAACCTTTGTAGATCCGGTCCTCCACTTCCTTAGCTCCGTGATGATGTCCCTCCGCTGCGATCATCGGATCCCGGACTCTAGCGATGGTTTTGTCGAAGAAATGATCGGGCTAGGTCGTCGACTTCGATGCCGAAGATGATCTACGTCGAGGCAACACAAGATCAAGCTCCAACTTCACCAAGTCATGAAACTTGTGAAGAAAACACCCTATACTACTTGGCAAGTGGTAGAGGATGAAGAAATAGGAAGTGGGTTCACTTTGGATTTGGATTTCTCACTCTTTATTTCAAGTCACCATTGAAGCTAGCAAGCTTCTTTCTTCTTGAAGAAGAAGAAAAAGAAGAAAAAGAATATGATAAGAATAAATGATAATAGAAAATAAAGTGATTCTTATCATATTAGCAACCATGGTTGAGTGTAGAGAATCAACTAGGGTTAGATGAATGGTTAAGTTAAGCAAAAGAAACAAAAATGGTCAAAGCTTCAAGTGTAAAACAAAAAAGCCACCATTTTCTTTTCTTTTGCCAAAAAGAATAAAGTAAATAAATGAGTAAATCAAACCCTAACCATTAACCTAATCATAGTTTAAAGCATACACACAACCAAGTTTGCATGTATCATCAAACATGATACAAACTAGTGCACAAAACTATATCATATATATATAATGTGCACATCATATGAGAAAATCCATTTTAAGTAAACCAATACTAGTTAATGCAAAGTAATATATCAAATATATAATTATGCATTAAATTGTTAAATCAAAGCTTGATTTAATGATCCGGTCATACTGCATATAACCGACTAATATTTAGTGTATCAATGTATCGAATCAACACTTGATTCGGTAACCCGGCTATATCTCATATAACCGTGCAATGATATAAATCGTGATAATAGAATACAGTATCACATACTGGTATTATTCTCGGTCCCGCACATATCTCATATGCGCTCCTATTTCGTTTCGCTTGAGCCAGGAAACCTCTGTGTAGGACTCTAAAGACTCGTCAATACGCCGGCAGCAGGTGGTGATCATATCAAACACCCATAAGCCGTAAGCGGTCTGCTAAACGTAACGGCCACCCGGGTATTGAGCAATGAGAAGATCGACGAGCAAGCCCGCTCACACTCCTGTGAATCCAACCAGTAACACTTACCGTACAGTTCGGTCTGTTCGTCTGATATGTTGCATATCTCGCCTAGGGGTGGTAAACGTCAGACCCCAATAGCTCGATAAGTCGTGTCGATATGAGATCTATAACAGCTCGAGAAACTACTGGTAACACTTACCAGTAAATCTCAGCAACCCTGGCCAGGGATTTCCGGTTATAGCCAATCGAACACAGCGCAACATCAACTTCCTATACCGGGAGAGACGAATCCCATCCTATCGCTCATTGCCTCCATGTGATTCGGGACTGTACCCAAAAGCCACCGTTTTGCACACCCTCTTGGACGTGGTAAGGTGGAAATCAAAGCACAGTGGGAATCATACAAGACTTTATGACGATCTCGGGTCTACAGACTAACCTGTACCAGTGTCACCAGAGAACTGCCATCTGACGTACGGTATAATACCATCTGGGAGTTCTCGGCGAGTCCGTCCAGTGTACCCAGTCTCTACTGAGCACCCGTATATCATCTCTGATGTCAAACACCAATGGATATGGGATCATCCATCGCCCATCTATATGGGTCGAGAAGGTATACGCTAGTCTACTCTGGTATATTGATGCCCCGTCTCGATACACCCATGACTAGGGACCTTGAAGGATGTACTTATGGACTACCATGTCCCCACTAGTATGATCCGCATCATAGTCCAGGTAGTCAAGTACACATCCTGAGGGCTTTACCAACATGCAATAGAGAGACAATCAGTGTACACGTTAAGGTAAAGAGTAACCAGATAGCATACTATCATGTCGAGCAGAAAGTCCTCCCTATATATGTCCCAGCATCCACTACAATATACATCCTATGTACAGTAATGGCTTCTAGGGCATACATATAACTAACAATAAAAGGAAAACAGTATGTCCATAAGCAAATGGGCACCGATGAAAACCCGAAAGGGCGCCGTTAGTAAAAACAGCAGGGCTACCGGCGAGTTTTGTGAAAACCCCATGATCAGGTGATACTGCCTTAGAATATGTCTGGATCACTGATGGGACGGACGTTCCTTGGCATAAGCCACAACTCCATTGTCACACAATGGGAGGAACTGAGTTCATCTCATGAACCATTATACACCCAGACTGCCACTTTGGTAGTATCTTAAGTAGCGATGTATCCAGCCTTTATCATCTAGTATGCCACGGTATCTAGTTTAGAACTCTTCCAACATACCGTCCCTTTACTGAGGGTAAAGACAATGCCTGTGACTGACATTCAGTCGTCCTTATCACTCTAGAACATTTCCAGTGATTCTCCCCAGGATCCATTGATACCATCTTACTACAGCTAGCGAGAATCCTAACATCCATTTAGATCTATCCCATAGATCCAAAACCCAGGATTTTGGAGGTATCGCTTTGATCCTATTTGGAGAATCCTTGTGATTAGCGGAGATTGACCGAGCGTAGCATAGGAAACTCCTTCCCTATCAAGAGTATGGCATCCATGTACTCTACGAAGATCACCACCATACTCCCTACTACCTTTTTTGTATATACAAGGTTCATCTACCATTTTGATGATGTCAAACTGTTTGACTAACTCATCAAAATAGATGTTCCAACTCCGCGATGCCTCCTTCATCACATAAAACATCTTGCACACGTTTCCGCTGCTCCCACTGTCTACGAAGCCCTCTGGCTATGTACTTATAGACGCTCTCTTCTAAATCAATATTTAGAAAAACAGTCATGACACTAACCGCCAGATATCGTAGTCATGGTATGTAGCCGTGGCAAGTAGGATCTGGATGGACTTAAGCATAGCTCCTTAGAAAAGGTTTCATCATGATCCATACCTGGTCAATGATGCAAACCTTTAACAAGTCTAGCTTTGAAAGTCTCAACTTTTCCATGTACACCAAGTAATCTTCTCAAGATATACTTGCTTCTGATGGGGATTTAACCCTTCAGATAAAGCAACTAAAGTCCATACTTTGTTGATGTATAAGGATTCCATCTCAAATCGCTAAGCATCCAGCCATTCTTACAGAGTCCCACTCTTGATGGCCAGCTCGAAACTAGTTAGGTCATCATCTCATGATGCATTCCTCCCTCCCACTGTTATAGAGAAACCGAATTATCTCTCAGGTGGGTGAGGAACCCTACTAGATCGGCGGAGAGGCTGAGGTTCGTTGGTAACTATTGAATCTTTTGGTTCTTTCAAATCATCAGCTGCAGTTTGTATAGCTAGAACATTTCCAGTTCTACATAACAGACCTTGCCTCGAGCTTGTCCGGATTTTTCTTTTAGACATAGGCCGGACAACCCCAAATCTTAACTTACTTAAGAGATAGGCTCTTCCCATACCATATCTTATATGGAGTGGTAGGCAACTAATTTGATCGGAACCCTATTCAATAGGTATGCAACTTCTTAAGTGCATAACTCCAAAAGGAAATAGGAAACTCAGTAGTACTCATCATAGAGCACACCTTATCATATAGGGTGTGATTGCTCCGCCCCGATACACCGACGTGCTGTGGTGTATACGGAGGACATAATACTGAGAGAGAGTCTCATTCTCCTTTAGAATAGTCCAGGATTTCCGTGCTCAAGTATTCTCCTCCTCGATCACATCAAAGGACATAAAACTTATACCCGCAATTTGGTTCTCTACTTCTAACTTATATTCTGTGAATATCTCAAAAGGTTCGGACTTATGTTTCAACAGGAACATATGTCTGAATCTTGAGAGATTATCAGAGAATGTAATGAAATACAAAGAACCGGTCTTGGTATGTGTAGACAGGGGACCTACATACATCAACATGTATCATCCCAAGAGTTCACTTACTCTTTCCCTGTTTCCAGTAAACAGGGCTATGATCATCTTATCTTTGTGACATGGCTGGCAAGTTTCATAAGATGTAAATTCAAACTAATTTAAATATGCATCTAAATGTAACTTTATCTAGTCGGGTCACATAGATCTGACCTAGTCTACAATACCTCAAGAAGGATCCGTTCATTTCTGAACTCTTCCTCTTGTGTGTGTTCCGTATACTAAGAACTGTATTTTGATTTGGAACATCAATACTTTTAGATAACGTGCCTGAACCGATCAACTTTTGATATAGGAAATGTTCAAAACATTATCCAACAATACAAAATTTTATCATTTCTTTACTTCTAAAGAGACTGATATGATTTTGTATATCAGGTTCGGTATCTAATAACATTCGTTCAGAATCAATGTATTTAGAATACAGGGTGACAGTGACCAACAGACTTGGCTGCAATACTTGCACCGTTTTCTGTCTCATGAAACTTATCACCCGTTCTCATTTCTCTACCTATCTGTAGCCCTATGCAACAGATTATATATCTGGGATTCTGATCCGGTATCAAATACCA